>JAODUK010002983.1:0-11731 GCA_027564635.1 Typhlichthys eigenmanni | reverse complement strand
TATATATCTATAGCACAGGCTGTATTCACATATTATAAATAAATAAACAATTATCATTGTGAATAATACAATACATTTGTATTTCATTTCTTTTTTGTAATAGATTCATTTTGTAAATGCTTTGTCTCTCCCCACTGTTGTAAACGGAAAAAGGTTTTTTCTACTGGTACCTTTGGTGCACTGCAGGCCATAGCATGGCACGCTCAGTATGGATGTAAGAGTCTTGAACGCGGTGATAGAGCCCTCTATGGGATGGACCAGGAACAGCGGCCTTTCTTGGCTCTGGACGTCGTTGAGGCGCGTCACAGTCAACCCATCGGGATTGACCAGTAATAGGTTCAGATCGGACTCCAACAAGGCATGAATGCCCCCCTTTTTCACCGGAGACTGGCTAGCCTCTGGAAAAAACAACAGATTTGTTGAAAGCACACCCACCTAGAGTATGTTCTGACGTTGTTAAAGGTGCTTTAAGCAATTCAACATGATACAGGTTGTCAAATTCAGCTCGTCTGCTGCTAGCGGTCCATTCTGTGTATGTTGAAATAGACTGCGGCTGTGTAAATGGGAAAGCAAACAACACTATCCAAGGCCCAGCCTTGGCAATGCGTGTCCAATGTGAGGGACACTGATCAAATTTCAACAATCTCTAAAGAGCCCGGAACAGTAAATCTAAATATGTTCATTCATACTGTACGATTACAATATGTCACTCCACTCACTCTAGCGGAGTCAGTTTTATTGGACATGTTCTCAGTTGAACAAACTACTGAATAAACACGGTTACTCTAAAGCACTGTAAAATGGTAAATGGACTGCATTAGCGCTTTTCTAACTTTCCGGGTCACTCAAAGTGCTGTAAAGGCCCAGTTATACTTACTGTTAAATACGCGTACGCATACGCAACATCGTTGCCATGCGTATCCTGCGTACTTTCGATCCGTACTTTTATGTTTCCCCAGCCCTTGTGTCTACGCATCCGTACGCAAGGTGCAATAAAAACAGAAATTGTGTGGCAGTATTTGGATCCTCTGACATTCTGCAAGACGGAAACTAGTGGCAGTGAGTTTTAAAGAGTGAAATTACTATTGCTACTTTGGCGACGTCCTTGCTACTTATTGTGGTTCATTTTAAGAGTTAGATCTATTGCCCTCTGGTTAAGATTAGTGAATACATTTAAGTGGTAGTTTACCCTTTGGTTAAAATTATTGAATGCCACTGTTACCGTAGTGGTTAAATATATGAGGGGTAGGGAGCCCTGTAGCCTATACTGCAATGATCTGGTTCTAAACAGAAAATGGCAATCTATCACTTGTTCAATCATCATTTCTGTTTGATAAGCACAACATTGGTGTAATTAAGAGATTCGCTTGTGTATGCTTATGATGCTAGAAAAGCATTTGCATTATTGGCAGGTTAGCTAGCTTGCTGGCAGTTCTGGTTGTACTGAGCGTACTCAGCACCTGAGGTAATCAGAGACACCGGACTGCCTCCAAGTGGACGTAGATTTTAAATATTTGTTTAAACATTAAGTATGCTGTGGAATAATGTTGGCAATGCTGCTTGCATATAATTTGCATACGTACAGAACTGGAGTATAAATGGGCCTTAAAGGTTTGCCTCACATTCACACACACATTCATACAGAGAAGAACAGGCACATTCACACACGTGTCAGTTGTCCCACCCCACACAAATGTAACACAGCTGTCATTTCAAAGACCCCTTTAATCAATAATTATATGAAAGGTACCTTCAGGTCCTGCTGGCTTGCCACTGGACAGATCCCTCAGCTTGTTAATGGTTAGCTGTCGGATTTCTCGCATCGCCATGACGATGTCATAGTCCCGTTCCAGCATCTGTCGCACCTCCACGCCCATCAGAGAGTCCAGGCCCAGGTCGGCCAATGAGGCATCAGCGTTGAGGCTGCTCACGTCACGAACCCCTGATGGAGAAATGTTTAATGATTTAATAATACCATCTCACACCATGTCTTCTATTACAGATGTACAAACATTGTAACAGGTCACAATGACATGGAACAGATGCATCATTGCATACGCAGGTTTACATCCAAGGGTAATTATTGACCCCAAGACAAGCAGCAGAAGTGGCAGACACTGAGGATGTGTAGGCTTAGACATTTTTTGGACCAGGGTATTACCAGCAGGGTATTGCCCACTCGGCTCTCCTGGTTTGAGGCCTACCTGGCAGTTCACTCCTACCTAGTCATCTGGATTGGACATGGAAGTGTCCCAACTGCTTACTCAACACTGGTGTCCCTTCATTTTCTCTAATCTCATCACACAGGTTCTCCTATCACTGCTATGCAACTCTACCCCGCCTTCCCTCCACCAGACCGACCTCATCTCTGAATGTCTCATTGACAGCAGTGTTTGGATGTAAAGCTCAACCTTGATAAGGTTTCCTCACATGGACCTGTCCATCAGAAGTATTCAGCCGTACCTCCAAAAGAAGCAGCACAGCTCATGGACCACGCACTGACCAACACCCTTCTAGACTACTGCAACTCTCTTACAATGGGCCTTCCCATGTAACCTCCTCTTCTAAGACCTACACTGGCTACCCATCACAAATATAATAGAACATAAACCTGCATCATTTGTTTCCCGGCTAGAGATCCACTATTTAGAGCATTCTCACATTTTATGGAATTCCCTACCAGCTGATGTTAGGGATGCTAGTACTGTTTCGACCTTCAAAATCAAACTAAAAACCTATTTGTACAGTGAGGCATTTAGTTAACAACAGTAAATGTTCCCCTCTGCTTAGGGACCTAAATGGTTATACATTATGCTCCTTTGTGTCGTCTTTGTGTGTTTCTGGCCCCCGTTTCTCTTTCTCAGAGTGTGGTGGATGGGAGATGCTGTCATTATCCTGGAGGCTGTGTGGATGGTGCGGCTCCAGCACTGTGTGCAGAGCCAGATGTGTGTTGGTCATCTCCTGCTCAATGGAGGAGTGTGGTCACGAGGAGATGCTGCATGGTGTTTATAATATAAAAAGATCTAAAATTTGTATTTTCTATACTTCATAATCTTTCATGTCATAAGGTTTTTTACCTTATGACATATGGCTATCACCTCGAATGAATACTTAAATAAATGAAGAGAAAAAACAAATGTGAAACTTGTGTGGCAATTGTTCAATGAGCAAAATCCAGTTACATCACTCCGGGAAATAAGAACCTTTCAAGTTGGGTAGCGGCACAGGACACATACAACTTGACAGACAGACAGACAGAGAGGAAAAGCCTCACCCAGGATGTGGGCCACAGCCTCCACCAGGTCTCTGCGCCCCCCTCCCTCTGTCTTCACCACTGTCCTCTCCGCCAGGACGAAGCTGGACACGACTGCCCCCTGCTGGCACAGGAAGCGGTCCAGCACGTCCAGACAGGAGGCAATGCGCTGGGGCAGCGTGCCGCCAATCACCGCGTCGTTGCCGCCCATGGTCTCCAAGACCACACCCACGTCTCCGATGGCGCCCCACTGCACGGCCAGACCCGGCAGGCCGTCATTGCGACGCTTCTCGCATATGCGCTCCATGGCAGAGTTGGCGTAGCCATAGTTGCTCTGGCCAGCGTTGCCGCGGCCACAGCTGACGGAGGAGAACGCCACAAAGTAACAGAGGTCTGGACAGAGACGTCTGGTCACCCTGGAGACAGAAGGGACGGGGGGGGTTAAGAGCAATACCGTCAGTGAACACCAGGGGGAATCACGTTCATGATGCGATGCCACACTGCCTCTTACTCATCCAGGTGGACCGCGCCGTCGTATTTGGGCCTGCTCACATCCAGGAAGAGCTGGGCAGTCTGGTTTTCAAGCATGCCATCTTTCAGCACCTGACAGGACGGCAGTTACAAGTCACACATGCACGCTCACGTCGCACGCCTGCCGACTGAGGCAGCTATCCACTGAGGGAGCGTTACCATGGCGAGGTGGAAGACTCCGCCCACGGGGCCGAGGTGGCGGGCCTCGCCAATGAGTCGCTGGGCACCCTCCAGGGTGCCAACATCGCTGGTAGACACCAGCACCTGGATGCCTTGACACTGCCACTCACGCACCCGCTTGGCTTGGTAACCTGGCCGCACACACACGCATAATGTTTGGATGCAATAAAGACACAAATGGTTTCTTATTTATTTAACTGATCCTCTAGCATGGCTCAATAGACCTATGGACACGTCAGGCTGCTGCAGTATGATCAAGCACTAGACACTGATCATACTGCAATAGGCTACCACTGCAACAGCCAACAGTCTGCAGCATGGACAGTACTGTAGGTATACCTGTATAACGGTGTTAACTCTACAGGTGCAACATTCCACGGCCAAAAGGCTCATCTGTGCTTCTGTCAAAGCCCTCACCGTTCCTGATCCCCGATCTGGACGTGAGCACCAGCTTACGAGCTCCTCTCTCCGTTAGCCAGTGAGCTAGCTCCAGGCCGAAGCCTCCCAGGCCACCAGTGATGATGTAGGAGTGAGAGGCGGGGCAGAATGTGCGGCAGATGGCAGCAATGGGCAGAGGAGGAGTGGTCTGTGTCACAGCGCCCTGCTCCTCGCAACGCACCTGAGGCAAAGAGAGATGAATAGATGGTTTAGTGGTTTGAGAAAGACCATCGTTGGCATTGCAAGCAAGCCCTTTTCACACATGGTTCCTGGTAGATTACCTGCATGACCCTGCAGACACAGCTAGTGATTGTCTCTATTCAGACATGCAGCTCCATCCAGGGACTTACCTTGCGCCTGTTCATACATGCCGTGGTCAATACCAGCATAGTACAATAGCCTGGATAGTCCAGCAAAGGGCGGTAGCTAACGCAACAACGAAGAAATTTAGGTTTTCAGCAGACCCAGAAGTTTTCAGGAGTTTACAGCTTACGTTTCTACATAATATAAATGCAGCATATGTCCTATTTTACACCGTCAGCTGGAGGCTATTTATAGCCTGTTTGTGGGAAGCCATGCTACACTATGTTATGTGAATTTGCTATCGCTTACAAATAGTATACAAACGTTTTTCAATGCATTTAAAATATGCATTTGTAAATTCTAAATACAGTCTTGTGATTGGTTTGCTCACTCCACGTGAACGCTTCTTGCATCAGAATTAAGTGCTTGTCCCTGTATTGGTTCTGCTTTCGTTTACATCCCAGCCGGCATATTCCATGGAAGGTTACTAGGTCGCGAGGTGGGACATTGGGGGAGAGGATAAACAGGTTTATGGACCCCTGTTCCTGTTCACACATCACCCCATGCAGGAACGGCCCCTGTAAAATGCAGGGTTATACAGCATGTGTGAAAAGGGCTCATGTAAACCTTTTTGTACCTGACCTGCAGTATCTCAGCTGACCTGCAGGAGTAGAACTGTGTTCCTCTAACAAACTGACCTGCAGCAGGACTTTGCCGATATGCTTGCCCTGGGCCATGTAGCGGAAGGCATCCTCCACTTGGTCCCTCTTGAACACTGTGGTCTTCAGGGGCTGGACTACACCTCCCATGATGCCCTCCTGCAGCAGCTGGGACACCTCCTCCCACTCACGGTTCCCCTCCTCGAACAGGGCGTCCAACAAGATTCCATGGAAAGCCACGTTCTTCAGGAACAGAGCCATGCCTGGGGGCAGAGACGCACCATGTTCAGCCCAAGGACTAGAGCCAGGCACCGGCCATCAACACCAGTACAGCCCCTACTGACCCAACGGGGAGTTGTTAGACAGGTCGTATTTGCCAATCTCCAAGAAGCGGCCGTGTCTCGCCAGGCAGCGGAGACTGGCCTGGAGTTTCTCCTCCGCCAGCGAGTTAAGCACCATGTCCACTCCTAAAACAACACGCAAACACACCATTTCTATACAGGCCCATAACCCACCCATAACTAAACTATGTATTATAGTAACCTTAACATAAACCCAGGACTGTATATTGTACTATGAACAGTAGCAACAGGCCAATTCCCTTATCAGTATAAATGGGCTAGTGTGCCTGACCTTTCCCCTGTGTGTGCAGGAGGACATGCTGTTCGAAGGTGGTGTCTCTGGAGTTGGCGAAGGAGTCTGCAGTGAGCTGAGGGAACCTCTCCTGCAGGTAGGCTCTCTTCTCCGCAGAGCCTGAAGGACACATGTTTATTAGTGTGCAAAAGGTCCGCTTCCTCAGTTGAGGGAACTGAAAGGCCTTGACAAGTCTTTCAAATCTGTCTAGCATGTCATTTAGCAAAAATTACTATTTCAAAATATCTGTAAAACGGAAGTCAGATGAGGCCCTCAGGAATGATGCGGTGTATGTGGATTGTAAGCAGCAATCGCTAACATATCCTCCCACTCGCAGTCAATAGCAACACAACTCAATTGAACGTTTAGTGTCCATATTGACAGCTGTAAAATGGAATGATCTTCTGCCTGTCCTTTCTGCGTGTGGTATGTGTCAACAAGAAGAGGACCTACTGACCGACTGTGGTGAAGACTTTGCACTTCCCGCTGAGCGCTATGGCGATGGCCGCCTGGCCCACGCCGCCGGACCCAGAGTGGACGAGCACGCTCTCTCCGGGCCGGAGCCTGCCGCGCACCACCAGGGAGTAGTAGGCTGTGGCGTAGACCACGGGCACAGAGGCTGCCTGCTCCATAGACCTGCAGAGACAGACACGTTACCACGGCAGCCAGGTGACGGCCACTGTGTGCATTAACCAGCGCTGGCTGCCACCCACCACGCTGAAGGCACGTCCCACAAGAAGTGCTGGTCTGCATCCACGCACGTGGCCAGACCCTTAGCAGGGAGCAGGCCCATCACACGCCGGCCGCTGGGGTCTCGGCCCGAGAACTCCATACCCAGCATGCACTGCTGCAGAGCCAGGTCTCCTACAAAAGACATGTTACTGCATTCTACTACTTACTCAATACCTCAAGTACGGGCCTTCAGTTGGTCAGGAGATGCTGCTCTTATTTTGAACGGGGTCATTCTCTCCTTTTACACTTTCAGCTGACCTTACAGTTCACGTGCTTCATGTTCACGTGCATCGCCTACCTGCGATGGCGTCTAGCTCCGCCCCCTAGCCGCCCCTGCGTACCTGGGAAGGTGTCTAGCTCCGCCCCCTAGCCGCCCCTGCGTACCTGGGATGGCGTCTAGCCCCCCCTTTAGCTGCCCCTGTGTACCTGGGATGGCGTCTAGCCGCCCCCTAGCCGCTCCTGTATGTACCTGGGATGGCGTCTAGCCGCCCCTGTGTACCTGGGATGGCGTCGGGCGGCAGCTTTCCCGTGGCCAGCATGATGTCTCTGAAGTTCAGTGAGGCGTAGTAGACGCTGCACAGCCGCACGCTCGGGATGCTGCTGGCCTGGAAGTGGCGCAGGGGCGAGGCGATCCAGCGCAGCGACGACAGGTCACCACGGGTCAGCACGTTGACGTAGGCCTGCTCTGTCAGCTCCTCACTCAGATCTGACACGCAAGCGCACACACACACACACTTCATAAGGATACTTTAACACAAGTACTGGGCATACACTTTAGGCTCCATACTCCATGCTGTAAAGTTGTTCTTGCACAGGGTGGTTGTATAGTCTACGGTTTTAACATCCGTATGACACCAGCCTAACAGGCCTGTATAACACCAGCCTAACAGGCCCATATGACACCAGCCAACCAACAACAGGCCCGTATAACACCAGCCTAACAGGTCCATATAACACCAGCCAACCAACAACAGGCCTGTATAACACCAGCCTAACAGGCCCGTATAACACGAGCCTAACAGGTCCTAACAGGCCCGTATAACACCAGCCTAACAGGTCCTAACAGGCCTGTATGACACCAGCCTAACATGTCCTAACAGGTCCGTATAACACCAGCCTGGCTCTGCCACACTACTACTCTCAGCTGAATCTTCGCTGAGATTACAGTCTGGAAACCTTCTTGGCATTAATGTTTTCACAGACACCCTGCTGGCGGCCCAATCAGCGAGTTAGTGAGATGACGTTGAAGTCAAGCGTGTTTCTAAATGGTGGTAGAGCTAGATGAGGCGATCAAAACTGTTGTAGCAAAACTGATTGGTTAGTTTTGAAACTATTGGACAGTATTTAACCACGCTAACACACCCAATGGAGCGCATCCTGTATTTTGGGCTATCAACCTAATGTTATAATGGATAAAGGACTAATGATGGTAATAGCTTTACAAAGGGCCCATATCATTCCTTTAAGCATCGCGCTTCAGCTGTGTGAAAACAAACCCAAACCAGAGACCCTCTGCGACACTGCACAACCAGCAGACGGCAGCGTGTGTGTGCTCCAGGTTTACCCTGGGAGATCAGCTGGTGCCTGAAGACGCCCCAGCGGCCATCGCGGGACACGTTCATCACCAGGTCCCTCAGCAGCACAGCCTGCATGGAGCTGCTGGCAGGCTGCAGGGGGGGCACGGCAGAGGACTCCTCCAGGTTGGAGACGAAGGCACAGCTGGTGGGGCACGCCAGGGACACAAATGAGAACACACGTCACCACGTCTGTGTGTGTGTTGTTATGGAAATTTTAGTTTAACTCATTGATTACATTGTATATAACCTGTTTTAGATAAGACATGGTTACAATGCTTTTGTTTAGAACTGCCTTTAGGCTCTACTGGCTATAGTGATTGATCTGCTTTATCTTCTTGTAGTCTTTCATGTCTTTCATGTCATTCATGTAACAGATGGTTGAGGAAGCCAGGGTCATAGAACCAATGTGTGAAGAAAGTAAGGGTCATATACAAGGAGTCAACAGGCTATATAATGGCAGAGAACAAAGAGTGTTGTTATCAGTCAGTGTGTCAGTCTATGGGAGGACTGCAGCTGCGCTGGTCTTCTCCATGGAGAATATTAAACTATTGCCTAATACAAGACCTTGGTAAGAGCATTTATTTCACAGAAATTGCCATCACAGTGTGCGCGCGCCTACCGTATGCGGTGGCCCCCAGGCTCCTGTCTAAGACAGTTCACCATCCCCACGACCCCACAGTGGCTCTGTGTGGCAGTCAGCCACACTGGAGCATCTGAGGACTCAGCGAGCGCCCCCTGGAGGAGAGACAGTGTCATGAATGTAGTAATAATCATAATGAAAAGGTATTTCCAAATGTCTGCTGTTGTAAAACGTACAGTACATGATATAGTAAGCAGGATAGAAAGGGGGATTTAAGGCTCTAATTGTTAGCGTTGCTTCCGTATAGGTCATCATGAGACACTTTGGTTGTGTTTGCTTCCCACAGAGTTCACCTGAGGTGCTCATGAGGGTGCATGAAGCAGGCCCAGAGAGGGACCCACCTTGAGTGTTTCCACCCACTGGTACGTGTTGCTGTCCACAGGGAGGAAGATGGGCTGCTTGCTGGCCGTCTGGCGCCGGCACAGGAACACAGCAGAACCATAGAAGGACTTCTTGACACCCACCAGGCTGAGGGAAGCCTTGGCAAACACATCCTCCCACTCAGCCTGAAGGGGAGAGAGTGATATGTGAGCCTGTTGTGTTGATGTAGCTTTTATGGACAGCCAGAACATTATTATTCATGTTAACACCCCTCCCCCTCAGCTCCTTGCCTACGTTTTAGTATGTTTTAGCAGTGGGTGGTCAGGCTCAGAGGTATTAGTGGTAACCCTAGCAACAGTACTGTACCGCAGTACTAGTACTGACCTGTGAGGACAGTGTATGTGTAGTATGTGTACTAGAGCAGCAGTATGTGTATTAACTAGTGTGTACTAGAGCAGCAGTAAGTGTACTACCATGTGTAATAGTGCAGCAATATGCATACTAGAGCAGCAGTACATATACTAATGTGTGTACTAGAGTAGCAGTATGCGTACTAACGTGTGTACTAGAGCAGCGGTATGCGTACTAGAGCAGTACCTGTGACAGCAGGCCTGGCTGTGTGCTGGTGCTCTGAGGGCTGCAGGAGAGGAATGCCAGCGTCTCCCCCAGCGTGTGTCCTCTCAGCAGGGTGTGCAGCAGGACAAAGCCCCCCTCCTTGGCTCCAGAGGCCAGGTTTGCCACCAGTGTGGTGGCCGCTGCCCCTAGTGGGCCCCAGGCGTCATTACACACCACCAGGTCGGCCCCGGCCAGCCCTGGGTCTGCGGGAGCACTGAGGGGGTCCCATTGGGCTGGGGTGACCCCAGACTCATCCAGGAAGGCTTGGTAAGGGGCAAGGAGGTCACCATTGGTCGCCGTGGCAATGTATTCCAGACGCAGCATGGGCTGAATGTTGAGGAGCGGCACAGTGCGGGAGAAGAGCTGTCCGTTGTTGGCAAAAGCCTGTGTGTGTGTGGGGGGAATTACACCAGAAACCATAGCAACAGCAACATTGTCCATTGACCACAAAGCGTTTGATGTCATGTGGATGTAAACAGACGTACCTCCAGCACTTTCATGCGGCCAGGGGTGCTGTTCTCCATGGCTGTGTCCAGGCAGTGTCTGAGGGAAGGCCCCTCCAGCAGGCCCCGCAGCAGGGGATCCCTGAGCAGGCACACCCTCTCCTTCTCCACAGTCTGCTCCAGCTCCGAGCGGAGGTTGCCGTTCAGCTCCAGGCAACACAGCAGGGCCAGCAGCCGCACCAGGCCAGGCTCACAGTTGTCTGGGGACGACAGGGGGACGTCCGACGCCCCCTCCAGGCCGGGAATGGTGAGCTTGACTCCATGGGGAGCGAGTTTATGCTGCAGCTTGTGGATTAAACCTGGTGGTGGGAAGTAAACAGGCTTTTGGTAGAGAGAGCCACAGTTGAGTCTTTAGAATAAGTCATACTTATCGCTAGTACCCACTTATAGGCATAGCCTTGTCAGCAGAGTGTTGGGCAGTAGCGTCGTTACTGCTACTTGAAGTGACGCTACTAGTTAAACTACATTTCTGAGTAGCGTGGCGGTAGCGGCGCTGTTTTCTGAGGATTCCCACTCCAAGTCAAAACCCCCGACTATTACTGAAGACTTAAAAAAAAAAAAAAGAAACATATCTGAATTACCATGACCTAGGACTGGCCCCAAATACTCAATTATTCAGGTTCTGTCTCCACATGTTAAAATGTAATTGCCTGCCCTAAACTGTGTCATCAACACAATCAATTGCAATTGACTCTGTCTGCAAGAAGAGAGCAGGGCTATTCATTTAACACACTTTCTGGCTAATATATGCTTTTGGACAGCTCCGATTGGGTCAACTGACGTGTCAATCGAAGCGGCCATGTGTGCTCACTGAAGCTATGAACGGAAAATTACATCTGCCGGCTAATATAAAATGAATGGCAAATGAAAAGCAGGCCGTGCAGTATTTATTAATGCAATGTGTTTTGGACTAAACATTTTACTGGATTGTCTGGACCCTTGCAAATGTAAAAAGATAGTTTTTGATTGTTTTTGTTACTGGTGGTCTGGTGGACTACTACTCACTTCATAGGTGAGTAGTTGACTCAAAATTAAAAGTGTTTATTGTACTTGCTGTTGTACAATTATGTGCTATTTAAAACGTCCTGAAAGGTCCTGCCTCCCGCTTTGATTTTTAACAGGCTATGAAACAATTATAGTTGAGTGTTTTTAATGGTGTTTTTGAGTATTCGAGTGCTCGTTTGGAAATGGCATCAAGTATTCGAAGCCTGTAAAATGGTATTCGGGACAGCCCTACTGACGTATAATGAATGAAAGAAACAGGCCACCACAGAGAGAAAAGTAACAATACAACCATCAAACACGCCCCTTTTGAAAAGTGACAGGTGCCCCGCCCCTAATCCCGC
>JAODUK010002982.1:0-11732 GCA_027564635.1 Typhlichthys eigenmanni | reverse complement strand
AGTTAAGCTTCATTTAACGTAGAGTAACTGGTAGCTTAGCTCACTACATTTTCAATGTAGCTTGCCCATCACTGCCTGTCAGATACAGTATAGTAGCAACTGAGAAAATGATTGTTGTGGGGAGTCTGAATCATGTTGTTGATTAGGTAATTTTGATTCAATTAGTTTGATTTGATTAAATTATTCCTCAAAATGTATAAAATGTTCAACAACTTTTTGGTTTCTTTTTCCTTTTTTTATGTTACATTTTACCCCAGAGTCAATCATAAATTAACATTTCACACCAGAGTTTGTTACAACCAGTGTTGGATAAAGGTAAGGTAAAGGTGTCACATATACTGTACATGTAATGAAATTTGTTGTCTGAATTTAACCCATCCATCAAGGGAGCAGTGGGCAGTTCTGTGCAGCGCCCAGGGACCAACTTCAGGTAGAGGCCAGTGTCTGGTCAATGACACTGACTGGAGAGAGTTAACCTGACATGTTTTTGTATAGTGGGGGAAACTGGAGCACCCAGAGGAAACCCACACAGACACGGGGAGAACATGCAAACTCCACACAGAGAGGCAGGGACCTTCTTGCTGTGAGGTTACTCAGGAATAGTAATAAGTTACTATTTACATTACTTCTTCAAAAAGTAATAATACTACTTTAGTTATTAGTTACATTACTATATTACTTTCACAATCACTAACCTGCCTCGCCCCTTCTGAAAAATGACAACCTGTGTAGCCAGCTCATTGTATAATGTAATCCTCTTTATTGGAACAATAATGAACCTTAGGAGTCAACAATCAGCCAAAGTCAAAACATTGTAGCCTCTCAAACCAGATGATTGGACAGGTTGGTTCAATTAACCTACCCTAAGTTTGCTAGGACCAGAAATCTAATTCTTGTTACTCAGTAAATATTAGTTACTTGGATTAGTAATTGTAATATTATTACAGTTTTGGAAAAAGTAATTAGTTACACTACTAGTAGTCACTGGAAAAAGTAATACAATTACAGTAAGTAGCTACTGCCCAGCACTGTTAATAGCAGACACAATTTGTTTCACATTTTGAAAGGACTGGCTCAAAAGTGATACAGAACAAATATCCCCGGTCTCCCCTACATTAGAGTTTTTCTATTTTGATTTATATTGCAAAGTTGTCTGTGGTTGTGAGCTGAATGAAGGGCAAGTCACAAACACTGTTGGACCCAAGAGTAGAAATACCACTGCAGTCCCAGCAGTCGGCCCCAGAACAAATGGAATAAGCAAATAAGCAAATCACAAAGCACATACCATCACTGACCAGAGCAGATCAACCAGAGATCAACTAGCCTTCAAGTAAATGGTTTAAATCAGTTGCCTAAATAATTTGTTCAAATAATGTATTTATATAGTTTGTTCATTGTGTTTTGCCCAGCAGGTTTGAATGAGCTGTTGTGCTGCATGGAGGTGAAGGTGTCCAGTGACTTACCGGAGGTGGTGAGTGAGCTAGTTAGGGTTAGGATCCACAGCAGGAAGATAAGTGTCATTGTCCAAGTGTACACAGTCACTGCATGGGGGCATGAGGTCTATGCAGGCTATATGGCATCATCTGCATGTGTTGCTGCCCTGTATCTGGCGCTTCCTTCCTCATCTATGTGTACTTCTATTGAAATTCCCAAGAACAGACTCAAACAGACTGTCAAACAGTAATTATTATTGTTCTAGTGATGACCATACATAGAGCACCATATTCGGCTACTCCTGCCGTAGTGTGTCATAGATCAAACATATATGCACTGTATTTAATAAGAATTGAAAGACCACGTTAATGACGTTTCACAAACATAATGTTCATCTGAGGTATATAGTGGTTTGTGCTGTTGCTGCTTCCTCAGGAACTTGCCTCATGCTGTGGTTTGAGTGCCTATTTGCGACAGTTGTGGTGCTCGTCCACGCTGTGTTCAATCTGAACACATATTTTAATTGACGTCAACTATGCCAGTGTCACAGGGGAAAGGCCATTAAGGCATTCAGTGAAAGCCCAACATAATATATATTTTAATAATTTATTAAACTAAACAATAAAATAGTAAGCAGCAGACTGTTCTCTGACCTGTTTTTTACACGCTACATTACATGAAAGCAAATGGGGGAAATTAACCAATTACATGTTTTCTTGTGATAGTTGCTAGGCAGAATAGTCTGGACTTCTTTACAACTGTGGCATGGTGTGGGCCCATCAATGAGCAAATTGATTTCTCCACGCAGTATCTTCCACGGTCAAGTGAATGTGGGCGCGTTTGCAATATTATTAGGCTATATAGAATCAAGATATATGTAACTGAAAATCAGTGGACCGTTTTAAGATCACCGTTTCTGATCGCATACTTTCGGCAAATTTTGTCTGGATGTGGTGACACTGAAGGCCCAGTGTCCAATGTCACGGTTCGCTAATGCAACACACTGGGCCAGTGTGTTGCATTCAGTGTCAGCATGGCATTCACATAGACGTGTATTAGGTTGTTTGTAATGTCTCCACGAACGTGATGAGGAGACAGTGCTCCTGAGCACTGGCAGCCCCACTCTGATTCTACGCTTCCACTTCCACAATAATAGCAGCAGTTTACTTACAGTAGCAGTATGTTTGTGACAAACCATTGAAATGGGTACTCTTTATACACATTCACAGCAAACATCATAAATGAATAAACTAATGACACCTTCATTTGTTACCTTAAAGTGTTACATATGATTTTGCAAAATAGTAGAGGTTGAATAATTGGTTAATCACATAGCACTTATAGATGATTTCATCTGGTTGTCAATTTGTATACATTGTATATTCATTATCATAAAGTCAGTATAGAGAACACTCAATCCCACATTAATTAGCCATTTCTATTGTAGAGATCTCTTTATGCAGGTGTTTTACTGCTCTTTTTCAGACTACTTATGTCAAACATTTGGTCTGGCTTTGTTTACACACAAACAGTCATAAAAATGCACGCCTCTATTTGAAATGTTGGCAAGAAGGCAGAATTAGAAGTGCAGTTATTGTTGTCAGTGTACTTCTGTCCACTAGCTTGCCATGTTTATCTCTTATGAATGACAACATGTAGAATGTAATAACATGAACAGAAATAGAAAGGCAACATGGTCATTTAATTTAAGATCACAAATGTGCTGCTGTATGGCGTACTAGTTATAGCTGGCTATGTACAGTACAACAGTACACGGTAATGCACTGCATGCTGTACACCCGGTACTGTAGCACCTATAACAGACACAATTGAACGGCAGTCATGCGTACAGTATGTGTGTTAGTTCTGTACATTAGGAAGCAGGCCATATTGTATTTAGTGCCATACTCATTATTCAGATGGTGTGATACCATGGCTGCTCAGCAGCAGCGTATTTAAAATGTGTATGTTGCATTTGCATTTTTGTTCAAGCGCGATCCTCATTATAGAAATTAAAACATGACCATTGAACTTAAACAATAATTTGTACATATATTTGTTTTTACATTTTTTTCAAGTAACAAGCAGCAAAAGATAATTTATCAGAAGCCAAATATAACCACTATACAATATGGTATGGATGACTACTGTACAATTGTACAGTACCCTTATGCCTGAGCGTACACAGTTCAAAGTACAAGTGGCATTTGGAACTATAATTAATTTACAATAATAGGCTTCAGTGATTAGTAATTGTAACATCAAATAGGTGTGGTTGCATTAAACAAAAAAGATGATTACAAATGATGAAATAATAGACTATGATAAATTAGTATACAGTAAAAGATGGCTCATTACAGTCTTGTTTTTTGAGCTAAGTTCCTGGTCATATAGCCTGTGTATCAGTTTTCCATCAGTCCCTCTTTAAACATTTGGCCATTACACTTGTTACCAATAATAATGCATATCCGTGATTGTCACTGTATTCTCATGTAGTTAATGTACTGCAGGTGTGTTGCCACAACTAGCCTACATTACGTAAGCTGCTCACAGCCACAGTAAAGCAGGCTTGTCTCAGGCAGCTATTTACACTATAGAATATGTCTGGCTAGGCAAGACTATTCATCATTAACGCACATGAAAATCAGGGCAAATATGCCATTGCACAAAATGTTTTAATAGAAACCAAAGACAGTTTCACAGCTAGAAGCAATAGACAGCAGCTAGTGCCAGATTGCTCACTGGTCTCTCTGGTACCAGGCTGCTGACCGTACAGTGTCAAAGAAGTGTGATGTCCCCCTGTCCGTTATAGGGCATAGCCCACATATAACTATTTACAATGCTAAATAGCTCAGTCCAGGGGCCATCCTGCTCTCCACTGGTAAAAACACACTCCTCTGTATGTAGATACATACATGTTCTTGAGGACCCATCAAATGTAAACATAATCCTCTTAATTCTCATGGCAGCCAGCATACAGAACCTTTCAATAGAAATATGGGGAGTGATTATTCTTGGCATTCCACTAGGTGGCACTGTGCAAATATTAAACCTTTGGTGGTGGTACTGGTCTCAGAGCCTGGGGGAAAGAAAATGTACATTTAGTACAAATCCTACTAAAAGTGACCTACAATATCTATTACCTTCTTGAAGGCCAATCATTGTTACCTGTCGGGCAGCTATGTAGTTCTGGGAGGGGGGCATGTTCCCTGCTGGAGGAGGTGGAGGTCCTTTGGGCCGTGGTGCCTGTGGGAACATATCAGACTAAATATCAAACATTTATCAATGTATGTGCGAGTAATGCATGTATCCAGCCAGTCTCATATCACTTTTAGGCAAAACAATATAAAGGTTAATAAACTGGACAGAGAGATATCCACTGCATTTTTGTATTGCAGAGATCTGGCTCAAGTATTTACAAATGATTGGTCCAGAAATGGCATATAGAGATTGCAGAAACATGAACCACATTTGGGATCACCTTTCCCATGAATGGTGAGAGCTGAGGGTCAAAACTCAAATGAAAGCTTGCAATTCAGATTGTGTCACAAGGCTAAGTAATTAAGTGAAGCTACGTTTATTTCTGCCAGATTGTAAAACAGTGTTCCCCAATTGTGGTCCTGAAGTACCACTGCCCTAGCCTGGCGGTGTCAGGGTGGTTCCGTGTCATCAGGCTTCTGCAGAGATTGACGACGACCCATTCATTTGAATCAGGTGTGCTGGAGCAAGAGACGTCTATAACATGCTCTCCAGGACCAGCTCCAGTTTCATTTTGCCACGAGAACCAGTCTGGAAAGCCTAGAAACGATTGTGAATGTGTCCGAGTAGCAACTGAACTTACCAATCAGCTTTGTATCGGTAGCTATATTGCCGTAGTTTAGGTTTGTGGCGTGGTTTGGGTGTGTAGCGTGGTTTGGGTTTGTCGACAGAGAAAATTACAAGATGGTTCACAGTTTCTGATGCACGGGTTCCCAGATGGGCATGTGAATGACAACCCATATCGTCAGGTTACTCCAGGACCGGGGAACACAGTATTTCAAATATCTTTACAGGTCTTACCGTATGTGACACTGCAGGGCTCGTGTTGAGAATGGTCCTTTGGTTTGGCCGAAAGGCGAGGTTATCTACAGAATGCTGTTTCATCTGTGCACCGACACTGTTGAAAGACAGACTTCGACTGTTCATTCTACAAAGAAATAGTTTTACATACTGTACAGAGGACAGCATCAACAAAGCATTCACTTAGGCTCACATATTTACTTACTTTGGCAAGATGGGTCTTTGTCGACGCTTCAAGAGGTATGCTATCAACCCAGCAATAATGCCCAGAACCAGCAGAATCAGCACTGCAATGACAGTAACAGCCTCTACGGACATATGAAGAGCATAACACATTTGTTTTCAGAGAGGCAGGAAATTGTAACACATTGGTAAGTAGTGTTCGGGTTGAAATCATGCTTCATTAGCAGATGTGTGGCTCTCACCGGGGGAAAGTTTAGTGAAGCTCTTATTTTTTGTATCACAGTTGGGAGGCAGCCATCCAGGTTCACACTGACAGTTGTTTTTATGATTACACACCTGAGGAAAGAGGATTGCCAATCCCATATGTGATGATTTTGAGCAGAATGTAGCGTATGTGAAACTGAAATGTATGTGCATGCATAACTTCTTTCACTTTCCTTGTACTCTGTAAATCCACTGAATGAGCTTGATGACAATCACAACAGTATACTCACAGCGTGGCCTGGGCATTTTGCTGAACAGTTGGTGTTTCTGTACGCCGTCTGGAGATTCACACACTCGTTCTGGTTGCAGACCTGGACAACACAACAACCAACATACAAAGAGCATCACAATCGGTCCTCGTCACCTTACACTGTACACAAATTGGGATTCGGGGGTTGCGTGCATTCTTTGTGCATTTACAGATGTGTGCATGTGCTTTCAATTTCAATACATGCATGTTGTACAGATCTGATAGGGGCTCTTCTTTTACTCAGTTAATATGGATATTGTTTTATTTTGATCACATGACAAAATGGTAAATCTGATTTCAAATATTGACAGTACAGTACTATACAAACATAAAGCTCCCTTCTTACAAACAAGACACTTTATTTAATGATTTGATTTTAATTAATAGTGCAAAATTAAACTAATGACACAAAATAGCACTTAAAGTCTCCCAACCTGTCCAGCTCCACATTTAGTTCCCGTGTCCACTTGTCCATAATCATTTGTATAGTCACCATAGAACGTTGCTTTGCAGACACCAAACGTGACCATACGTCCATAGTTAGGATTGTCATTACCGTTGCTGCAGAATAGTTTGCCACACATCACATCCCTGTAGAGGAAGAACGTCAATGTGGGCATAGATGCATCCCTCACAGTTATGGTCCATACACTGAAAATAATGAGCACTTTCTAAACAAAATATACTTGTTGTGACTCACTGCTGTTGGCATGGGATGTACTGTTCTTGTGCAGGCCGCTTGCAGAAAGCATAGTAGACGCCTCTAGTGTTCTGGTTGTAGCAATACTGACTGCCAACCTTGGCAGCTAACAAGGAGTAACATCATTATGTTACTGCAAGCTGTATCAAGTCCTGTATGGTTTTATAGCTTGGTTAAAGCCATCCTGCTTTAGCAAGATCTGCCTCTGTGATTCATTATTTGTTTTGCATATCAATGATGGGATAGAACCATCAACCAATCATCATTCAGATGCTGCTGCTGCTTTAAATTGAGTGCTGCCTTCACAAAAGCATCCGCACATGGATTCTGATTGGTTCAAAATGGTCCAACTATTCACCGTTCTTGAACTACGGCTGTGTTCAGGGTGGCATAATGTTTGTTATGTTCAATGAAAATAAACGGTGTTGGACTGAACACCAGGTTACACAACAGGGAGGAGTTGGGCAGTGGGTTGAACAACGTTCACATGGCTAACAACAACAAAGCATTTGTGCTACTAATGAACAGTTGATCCACAAGATGATGGTACTGCACCACAAATTATGATTGTTTAAATTTCATGCATTTAATAATTAGGCGATATACATTCAGGTGAAATAAGATTGTAATTACCAATGGGATAGTTTCTATTTAATAGTGATATTCACCAATATATAAAAATTGTGAGTATCACTAAACAATGCTGTTCACAAATATTCTGCCTCTTTTTTTTTACTAGCTATGTGAATGTTGACTGTTTTGGAACCTATGTAGTCTTTCACTCCACTCCCGCGATGGTTCATTAAACGTACAGTTTTCCAACATTTAGCGGCAGTGAAATGTGATTAGTTGAATATGGTCCATTCACCTGCTAGTGATTTCAATGACACCTATTGGCACGGCTTGACTGACAACCTGCCAGTTGAACTTGTAAATCAGGATGGATAAACACACCGCGGTTCATCTTGACAGACACACATAGTAGATTCTGAGCATATGTAATGGTTCAACCTACAGTACAGGTGTTTCAAAATAACGGTTGATACCTACTTCCTCCATACATCTTGATACACTGGTTTGCCCTCTGTGGACATTGGCCATTAAAGCAGTAGCCGTTGTCAGTGTCACAGGGCAGGCCATTCACAGCGAAGATATCCTCAGGACATATGGCACTCTGGCCGTCACAGTACTCAGCCAGGTCGCAGTCATCACGCTTCCCGCGGCACTCTCTAGACTGTGGCAGGATCTGAGGGCAGTTAGTCATACAAAGAATAAGCTCTCAAGTAGATGCAGTACACCATGTCTCCACCATAGGTCATGAGCATTCCGCACATTTCAGCAGAAATATCATGGCAGCAGGAAAAACATGTTCTCACCTTACAATTGTCACAGCACTCTCCCACAGCACACTGTGAGCCTGTGGTCAGGGTACAGGTAGTGGCGTTGCAGCAAGGGTTGGTGCACTCCTAGTGGAGCAGTGAAACACTACAGGTGGGTGATACAGTTGTATCAGGTATACAGCATGTATAGTATACCGTTTCAGGTAACAGGTGGGTGATAATATATCACAATGATATCAACATGACCGATACGTTTGCCTTTAGCCAAACAATCCAGATTCAATTTCTCTCAAGTGAACCTACTAAAATAACATGGTCATTACATTCATTTACCATCAGAGTGCCACAATCGCAGTCCTCGCCCTGCTCCAGAAAGCCATTACCACAGACTGCAGGGGCCACCAGGTCTTTGATTTCAGGCATGTTTAGCAGGCACTCAGGGTTGCGAGATGTCTGGAACTGTTCGTAGTTGGTGCTACTGCAGCTACTAAAGGACCTAGGAATGTCATAGCTGTGGAACACAACATCATTTACCTGTTAGCCTGCAGGGGGATTCGGTAGAACATTGCTGGTTAGCTGGTCTAACATGTTAAATTAATAAGACAATTAATTCCTGATGTAGATTGTATCGGCTAACGTGTATTGTGATGTTTACCTAAGGGCTGCTGCCATGATGCAACTCTTCCCAGAGCAGACACAGGCACTGGAATCATCATGGTTCATGCCCAGGTTGTGCCCCATCTCGTGGGCCAGTGTTGCCCCCACAGCGATGGCTGCTGCGTTGTGGTCCTGGAAAGAAACCCATCATGACCTAAAGTACAGTGTCATTCCCTGGGAGTTGATCCTGCTTCAGAGTGACATTTCATTATCAACTAGAATCTAAAACATAAAATATCAATACTATCAAACCACATTGCTGACCTTGAACAGCTTACCTGTACAACTCCACATGGTTGACTTGAGCACAGTGTCCCAACGAACGCTAAGCCCACTGTGGCTCCCTCAAAATCAATACCACTGCAAAGCAAGAAATGAAAAATTATTAACTTCATCCAGCTATTCATATGATGTCATGAAGCTAACTCTAGATTAGGTGTAGGAAGTGGTTGTAAAATAATACACATTCGCCAAATAGCTCTTTATATGTGCATGTAAAAAATATCTAATTTTAAAATATTTATTTGTTTTGTTCCAATATCAACAATCTTTCTCCAGAATGACAGACTATACCTTTAAGCTATACTGAAAAAAAATAAACTAGAAAGCTGTTGTGTGTTCTAATAGAATATAAGATGTTGTAGTGAGAGGAGGCTGACGTGAGAAGATGGGCAGTGTCATGTCTCTTCATCTTAGCCAGGTTAGTAGACCTCCACGTGGTGAAAGTGTCCAGTGTGGACCCAGCTGGGGGGGTCACGGAGATCACGTCCCCGCTGGACCACACTTCAATCCCCACCAGGGCGATGAAGGTTTTGAGAGGTTTGTAGACCTGCACACAAAACCAGTCAGTTCAGCAGTGTCCAGGTGGGTAGCTCAGCCTGTGCTGGTAATATCATCCCACATTAATCATAACCCATTGAGACTGCATGCACCGGATGCCGGCTAGAGAGCTGCAGTATGCTGTGCCAGGTGACTGACAATGACGCAAAGTTTCTTTGAGGACAAAAAAAATCAATGATTCTGACCAGACTATGATGTGACTGTTGGCGCTAAGGCTCACTGGGTGCAGAGATATGTTTGAGGAGGAAAATAACAGCCGAGTTTACCTGATTTTAAAATGATTGGAAAATAGGGAAATAACCATAATTGCCCAAGCTGGAGCTAAACTCTGTTTGTAATAATAATCATGGTAATAAATTATGGAGACGATTACAATCATGATTATGAGACAATAATAAAATATGGAGACTAATAAACACTGTAATATGTGTCAGAATATGTACACATGCATTCTTCCCATTTATATACTTTATTTTGTTAATGTTAATACATTTTATGGCAAATTCATTATTGTTTGCAATTCAAGTCAAAGGTTAAGCTCTCGAATGCTTTTAATCTAATGTTTCTATCTGCTACAGAGGCTGACAACTTAAGGTTTTAGTGAACATTAACAATTCTGTCAAGTTTTTAAGAAACAGGAAGTTGTTTTCAAACTATGCTTTATTTAGAATTATTTTTAGAGGGCTCCTTAGGTTAAGATGTATTCCAATCACTTGCTAACGATTGACACTTGTTCCTACCACCTCTGTTACAAATACAGTAGCTTGGAATGGAGATCCAGACCAATTTGAGCGGACAAATCACTCAGCTTGCAATATCAGCATAGTTGCTAGGTGTTTGGAGACCTTGTCTACCTTATAGAACAACCCCCTAATCAAAACTGACATGTAAAGCTCTGTTCACCGACAGATGTTTTAAGTTATTTTGGCTGATTCGACCTCTCAAATTGGCCTGCATCGGCTATGTTTGAAATGTTCTGAGATCAGAACACACACAGAAAACCAATCATAACAGGTGCAAAAATATACATTGAAGATTCCCAGAGGTTAATAAATATAAGTAATGCCTTTAAACACCCACACAGTCCTAAGACGTCTAATATGTCACCCAAACAAGAACTGTGTGGGTGCACAGGAGCTTTAAGCTCATATTACAATATAATTGCAGCCATAAAAAGCAATAACGTAGGCTGTTAAAGGGCATGGTTTCTGACTGTCATCGTGGACTTTTCTTCATTGTAGTAACAGTGTGCAATTACTCACCAGATTTACAAAGTTGACAATTTCAAATATCCTTTTACGGAGTGCCACTTGGTCTTGATTCCACTTCAGGTACTGCAATATCAAGTTAGAGAGAGGTCACATCCTGTTTCTTCACTTACTCAGCAGTTGCCCTGTTGACTACTCATAAAGTGGACAGGATGACTCAAGTATTGGACCTACACTTCCTGGTAACCTCAACCTAATTTTGGTGGAGATACCATTGTGTGCTAAAATTAATAATTATTCCCATTTGTGTTAATCTTCTACTACTACTTAAGTATAGATAGTTTTACTCTGTTGAATTACACTTATTTTTCTAGTGTGTCATGTATGGCATACATTGCGTACAGATATCCTGTAGAATCCATCCCATTCTAATGTCATTACAATGTGCACAATTTCAGGTATTTCTTACCTCACGGTTATCTGCAACAAGGTAGAGCTCTATATACTTCTGCTGCTGGGAAATAGATGGTCCCTAGCAAGTCAAAGAAAAAGAAAAGAACACCTCACAAATACATCCATGCAAGAACATCACACTGACATGAATGACGTGTAGGGTAACAGTAACTGTAGTGGTAGTAGCAGCAGTATATATGTTTTGAAAGAATGTCCAACCTACTGCAGCTCGGGACAGAAAAAGAACAACTGTACAGTAGTAGTACTGTAGTATTAGCAGCAATACAGTATATAAACCTACTGCAGCTCGGGACAGACAGAGAACAGCTGTACAGTAGTAGTAG
>JAODUK010002981.1:7839-34676 GCA_027564635.1 Typhlichthys eigenmanni | reverse complement strand
AAATAAATACATTTAAGAATAAATGTATGTAAAAATAATTAAATAAATAAATGTAGAAATGCACAAATAAATAAATAAATACATGTAATACATAAATAGCCTTTTTTAATACAAAAATTTAATTATTTTTTCAATTATTTTTATATTTATTTATTTATTTATTTATATATACATACGTACTTTTATATATTTATTTATTGTTTATTATGGCAGTCCTGGTCCTCCATAAATAGGTGTCAATCAAACCTTTAGCAGGTGACTGGACCACCTTGGTTGCGGTTCTCTAATGGTGCTGATAGACCGATATGCAAAGTGAAATAGAGCTTGACATATCAGAATGGTTTAACCAGGCTAAACACTCCATGCTGTATAGACACTCTTGTGATTGTAATATACTGTGTGTCAATCCCCATGTGTTTGTTAGAAAGCCAGTCTATACAAAAATAAATAAAACGTATGTTCAACAAAACGGAAATACTTAGTCCTCCTCTGCAACTTACCTCGGGTATATGATGACTTAGACAATACTGTCTGTTGCAAAACAGGCAGAGCTGACCAAGGGTGAGCACGGAGGATTTACACTTGACAAACCCGCACACGCTCTCAGCCTGGATCACGGCGTTTAGAAGCGTGTCAAAGTCATCTGCTGCGGTGGCGGCAGCAGCGATCCCGCAGGCGCCCGCGTTGGTGCGGCTCTTTCCTGGACGAAAGGAGAAAGAAAAAGGACTGTTGTTTTCACGCCGAGGCACGCCGCAACAACAAACACTCAGGAGGCCCAGTGGTGTGTGATGCTACCGCTAACCTTTAGCTGCCTTGGTCTTCTTAGATGTTTGGAGCTGCCCTGCTGGGCGACTGCTATCCGCTTGCTTCTTCTGCTGCGTGCTTTCCTCCCTCTTGTGCTGCTCTCTCTTCATCCGCTCTAAATGGAGACTTTTAAGGTCTCGTGTAAGTCCCCCCCGGGGCTCGGAGGCCACGTCTTGTCCCTGGACGCGTGCTGACGGCACCGGCTGCTCTGCAGCAGTCGCCTCCGTTGGGCTGCTCCTCGGAGGTCTGGAGACCGTGATGCACCGGTCCTTTCCTTCCCCTTTGCTCTCATGTCCGACTCCCAGCTCCTCGCAGACCTGGTGGACAAGCAGGCGGTCGTGGGAGTTGAGGGACGGTGGGAATTGTAGTTCAGTTCTATTCCGGTCGCTCAGAAAGCCCTCCACCTGCTTCATGATCTCAGCATATTTGTTCCTAGTCTCCTCTTCCTGTGTCAGTCCTGACGTAACAGATTTTACTTGCTTTACAGAGTGAGCAGACTTGCCTTTTGTTTTGTTACCAGTACTCTTTTCCTGTTGCAGTTGCCCTTTGACCTTCTGCTTAGTCAATGAGTTGCTGCTGGAGGAGTTGTTGGCCTTGGTGTCTTTGTGGCTGCGGGTGTGGTTCTGCGGCACAATGTCCTGGAGGTACTCAAAAGCTGTCCGGACCTCGCCGCACTCCGTCATGTGACTGATCAGGGACTTGAGGAAGGCGTGGTTCTGAACAGTGTGCGTGTCACAGATGACGGCGAGGTGACGTCTAGCACGGGTTACGGCCACGTTAATCCTCCTGTCTTCAGCAAGAAATCCCACCTCGCCTGAACACAACCAAACGTGTGTGAAGAAACACTTGTCTGCTAATGCAGCCCGACAGCAAAAGGCATCAAAACTTTACCTTTCCTGTTAGATCGAACTAGCGACAAGATGACCGCCTCTTTCTCTCTGCCCTGAAAACCATCCACCGATTTGATCTCTAGGTCAGGGTGCTTTGCTGAAAGCCTTTGGCGCAGAAGATGAACCTTTACAATTAAAAGGTAAACTGTGACACGTGTACAGTACAGATTGTACATCTGGATGCTACATAGCGTGTCTACACACTAAAAGATAAAAGCAGCAATTACCAGTATTATTCAAAAATACATTTACGCAATTTCAGTGGCTTACCTGTAAATTGTATGGGGCAATAACGGCTATGTCTTTAGCTTTTAGGCCAGCTTCAGTCAAATCCTTTATATGTAGCTCAACTAGGTCTACCTCACCTGAGAACACAGCAAAGCAACACTATATTATCCACCATACACCACGTAAAAAAAATAAACATAAATTACAAACTAGTTTTGAATTTTCAATCCAGGTTGTTGCAATACACCTAACCTTGGTTCCCTTTGGATTGCTCATCTGTGACCTCCATTTCACTTAGACCAGAGCCGGCAGTGTCAATAAGAAGCAGCGGTGTGCTAGTCTCTTCAACACAGCTGAGTCCGGGCAGATCTCTGTACGGACACAACGCTGATTTTAGTTCCACTACAGTTTCGCAACTCTGCATGCGTGCCAACCAATGTGTGACAACGTGTGCTCACTTTAACAAATGGCTCTCTACAGAGCTATGAGCAGTCAGCCGTCCCTGGTACATCTGCTTTGAGGCCCAGTCCATGATGGCGCTGTTCATACGGTACTGTACGGTTAACATGCGGACCACAGAGTCCCCATACTTCTGAATGAGTCTCTCCATGAGGCTGACTGACAGGCCTTTTGATGCAGCCCTTCAAAACACAGAACAGAAAAGAACTTTGCAGCACAGACCATCAAAAAAGCAAGTCCTTTTCTATTTGTGTAGGCTACTATTGGCAGTTTTTCCTGTTTACTTTGTTACCTGCCATCCAACAGGTTGACATTTTGTATGTTATACTAATGCTCATTAATGTGCTCTCCCCCTAGCAAATAAACAAATAGAATGTAAAGTTCAAAGTTCAACATTGGATTGTATTTTCAGGAGGGGCGTGGGGCTAAAATTACATCTGCGATTTGATGGTGGGTGGTAATTGCTTGTAGTCGCCAGCCAGGATACACCTGCGGGCTTTGAGCAAAGCGATCCAGCAGCTGCTCTCCAGGGCCTGCGCACACTCGTCTATCACCACCCAATCGAAATGGTCCGCGGGTAGGTGCTTTAGGGGGCCATCGTCAGAAGCACCTGTGAGGATGGAGACAAGTGGCCTCTGATCGGCTGCTATCTTCACATTTTGTGACAAGCATTTCCTTGACTGGGGAACCGTCACTGACCCGTGTTGGTCGATAACACAACGTCAGCACTTTTCAGGATCTGTGCGATGGCCGTCGCTTCCCGGCCTCTCAGCTCTTTGCGGAGCTCCCCAATCTCTCTTTTATAGTTGGAGCGTTCTCCTTTGTCGCGAACCTTCCTCATTCCCACCTTGTGAAAGCGTGAACAATAAAATATGATGGACTATTTGTCGACGACAGACAGGAGCACACATCACCGTATGCTTACAAATGCTTTATCGATGTCTCTGCGGATGTCAGAGATGATGTTCTTGTTGTCGCTCTGGGCGAGGACAGCGTCTAGTGAGTGTTTCTGGATGGACTCCAGTAGTCTGGCCGGGTGACCCAGGCGCAGGACATTGGCTTTGCATCTCGCTAGCCTCTCCACTAGGTTGTCCACAGCTACATTAGAGGAGGCACAGCACAGGACCTGTACAAGCATCGAGATAAAAGTGACTCCAATTTGAATTGTAAAACCCTTTCAACATTAAGTGTTCGTGCTGACTTTCGCCATGAATTAACTTCATTAGTGGTACATGCTGGACTGGCAACACCATTGTATGGACCTGACACTGGTTCTCAAAAACAAATATATTTCTAAGGTGTATGAAATATAGATGAATCATCTGGTCGTTTTTGCTGTCGGCACCATGGTCGGCACACCTAAACCACGCCCGTATAGCTATAAACACGACGCTGATTAGAAAGTTAAGTTGCTACTCGGACACATTCAAAATGATTCCGAGGCTTTCCAGACTGATTCTCGCTTACGAGTTCAGAGGCGACAGTTTTATGGCAGAAATGGAAACAATAATCCATACAATTCCAATAGGGCTCCAGCAACTTTGCTGATAATGCTAGTTATATGATAACATGTAATGACCGCAAACATTAAAGGGCAAGGGCACCTTGTGGCCTTGTTTGACAGCTTGGAGGATGATCTCTAGCACCGTGGTAGTTTTCCCAGTTCCTGGGGGTCCATGAATGACTCCCACCTCCCGCTGAGACAGAGCAAATGACACAGCCGCCCTCTGGGACTCATCCAGGCCCGTATTGAAAAAAGACAGACCACCTGAGGAACAGGTGATTGTTACAGCAACTGAATCTTACAGTGAAATGAACAGAAACTATCTGTGGTTAAAATTAAGTTGTATTCTGGTGGAAATAGCATGTCTACGTCACCCACTTTGCTGGGACAGGGAGCCAGGTTCTGAATATCCAAACAGAACACTTATCAAATTGGAGGCTGGGCCACTACTATATCCATTCAAAGCGTTCAGGGCACTGCAAAACATGTAACGCATGATGAACATAAAGTGTTCAATGTGTTCTACATGCTAAATGGTCAATTGCCATATAATACATCTAATACAATTTTAGTTTTTAAATAATTTGTTAGTAATGTTACCAAAAAAATTGTATATGCCACTTGTGAACAAAACGTGAATGCTTGTCTTTGTTCGTAATTATAAAATGTTACTAAACTTTGTATTATGTCCGTTGAGGTTCTTGTCATGAACATTTAAGCATTACGGATTGTTTTTCTGCCTGGCAGTTGCGGCTGGGAAAACCCCGCAGCCAGGATACAATTATTATTGGCTATAATTTCTGATGTGTACGCTGTGTGTGTTTCTTTTCTATGTCAAATATCCTTATTTATATTTGGAAACTAGACTAGTAATTAACATGATGTTTTATATAAAATCAAAAATCAAAAATTATAATATATTTTTTAATTATACTTAATTCATAGCATTTCACCTACTAGGCCTAGTGTATAATTAATCACTTAATTTTTTACCAGTTTTCATAGAGTGATCACTTTTTAATGATCAATTTTGGGCACTACACCTGTAGTCAGCAAGATAAAAAAAGATTTTTTTTCCCACTTTCATTTTCAAATTACCATAGCTAAACTTAAGACAGTCCCCATCATGGGACATGTATATAATTCAAACGAAGTGGATTAAATATGCTTACATTACTCATTCAAGCAGATGCCGGTTTGAAACAACCAATTTTAACGATAAACTATAGCACTCGTTGCTGCTGCCATTTTTAACAGTGAGTTTAACATGACCTATGCAGTGTTTTCCAAGAACGGTTAGCAAACACAAGTTTGCCCAGAGCCAGAGGAAGGACCACACACCGGCCCTTTCACTTAAAGCGCATTCTTTGGTGAGTGCAAGCATAGCCCATCAGGCTGCAGACACATACAACATTAATATTCGCCTCCCATTCTATATGCGAAGGTGCGAATAAAACATTAGCTTCCTGTGGTGAAGCAATTTTGCATTATTTCGTATAGACTAGAGTTCAACACTGATGAACTTTGATCTAAATACACAGCCAACCAACATTAAGGATGTCTGGTTGACGCCACAGCTGGCTGCAGGGTTGGTTAAAGTTTTCTTAGTGAGGCAGGATGGAATGGAGTAGGCTTTGAGTATGAATTTCGCATAGGAAGGCGATGGTCCATTGCCTGCAGTTTTTGATTCACGTAGCCTTCACGTGACCGCAGCCTCACCCTCCTGGCTGCCGGTGAGCATTGATGATCATATGGATCAATTGATCGACATCGTTATTACGAACTGCACCTGCTGTCACTACCATCAATCAAAACTGCACGAATATTGTTCTGAAATGTGCTAAAATCACAAACATAGGCTATTGTTAAGGTAGGCTACCGGCATAATATTGTAGCCATACTAATAATTGGCCTGCGTAATTACAAAGCTGGCAGTGATCTCTAGGCTACATCTAGTTGTAATAGACAATTTGTTATTGCCCACCTAGTTTCATGTACGCCCACGCTACTGCTAGGCACGCACACACACACACACACACACACACATACATATACATATATGTGTATATATATGTATATATATATATATATATATATATAAATGAAAACACTGTGGATTTAGTTGAGGGGCCTCAAGCTCCGACTGTGGGGAGGCCTCTGCAAAGTCCTGGCCGCTACTGCTGCCTGGCTGACATAGAAATCATCAGCTACATTGATAGACGACAAATAAACTGTTAGTTGCACCCTAATGTCCTTTATATACAGTAATACATTGCGAATGATATGTTCTGACACTAGATGTCACACTTAAGCACCAGCATCTCAGACCATAACAAATGCTTTGTGTGCAACACACACACACAGCACACATGCAGCCAGACTGCTATGAAAAGAAAGAACAGAGGGGCTCAGATTACAACACACACACCCACCCACGCAGAAGGAGTCTGATGTCATTCTCTACTCTAGAAACAATTCCCCTACTATATCTTAAGTAGAAAACAGTTGCTTAAAACACTGTATAGTGATAACTGTAAATGGCATGCTGCATTGCAGATGTGACTCACCGCTTCATTCGTTTGTAGGTGACATCGTTTGCCAGCTTGAGGAGGTTGTATAGGGACTCAGACTCAAATCCATCCTGTGTGTCCTCCAAGGCCACAGTTATGGATGTTTGGCTGACCCTCGTCACTATACCTGTGCCAAACTGATCGGTTGCAGCACATCCGCTGGCGTCATACAGGCCAACTATGTCTCCTGTGACAGAAGCCAGCAATACCACACTGCCTTAAATACAACAACCTACATGTTGTGAAACAAAGATTAGGAATATTGTTTTCCACACTCTTACCAGGTCCAAAGCTGTTACTTGGAAGGACGGAGACACCTATGCGTTTTCTTGGCTCAAGACTGAGCAGGGTTCTGCCATATAGTCCAGTAGACTGGCTTCCTATCTGTAATTTCACCAGGCATACTCCTTTGCTTTGAAGATCCTTGAGAGAAATATTCTCCTGCCATGCCCTAAATTCAGAAAAAAGTCGACCTTGTACAAAACAGTTTTGTTGAGAAAGGTCAACAATATTTCGACTAAAACAATAATGGTTTTGTGTATTTGGAATAGATAAGGTGGCAGTATTACACACCTTGTCTCTTCTATTTCAGCCTCTCTCTCCTCCTCCAGAAGTTCAAGTGTCTCAGACACAAATCGTTCAACTTCCATAACTCACTTAAATAATACAAATACAATATTCAACAGAGCATTCAGCACCAAATCAGGTTCAGCTCTATTATCCAAGGACGACACGATTTGAGTTTAGTAGCCTACCGGGTACTCATATCGGTCTTACAGCAAAATACAGCTAGTGGTAGTAACAGAAAAATGCTAATGCTAACAATGCTAGCTAACTGTACCAGTAGATGGAAAAGCGAGGTTATGAGTAAGCCTTTGGCAAACCTTTAAAACTCCAATATTAGAGAGTAGCTTACAGAACAATGTTATAGGCTATTATATAATAAACACAATAATGCAATGTAAACAATCGAACCTTGCACTGTGACTGCAGCTGGCATGAGCAGCATTCACTTGCTTGACAGCTTATAAAACACGGACACTTGCAGCCTAGTAATCCAGACTGCCATCTATCGGCTGAGATTACTTAACATTGATTAAGCATGCCTTGCACTTTTATTTTGAAACGTACAGGAACGTTACACTTCCTCGTTGATCAGTCGTCAAACCAGTACAGCCGCCAAACCTGTCAGTAGGCTACTAACTCAAGATGTTATGTTATGTTAAGTAACCCGTGTCGTTTATCTGTCAGTGGGCTGCAAAACAAAGTGTGATTGTGCATTTGTATTGTATTGTACCGCATGTTGATTTTGTCATTTATTTTATGTTAACCTGCATCACAGGCAAGAAGAGAGGTCGTCCTACATCGATCTCAAGCAGCCCCGGTGTATTCATTATTCGAATATTTGTATGTAATGCAAATGAAAGGGACGTTAATCATATTGCACACCATCTTGTGCGTTTTGATGGTTAGTGCCACGCTCTCCAAGACTGATGTAAAAAAGCCTCACAAAACCAATGTTGAGGTGAGTAGCATACCTTTTTGTTCACGCTTTGGCATTGCTATCTATGTAAATATTTTTGCCTCACCTTTTTTGACAGGACAACAGTCGACTTATATCGTAGATCAAATATACTCTCTGAACTATGCAGTGTATAAAAACGAGAGAGTAAATATCTTTGAATCTTTTCTCTCAATAATAGACATCACTTTTGTCAGAGTTGTCTGTATCAGAGAGGGGTCTTGTTGTGTCTGACCCGCAATGGAGAGATGTAGCAAAGGAGGAAAAGAGGTACTGTGCACAAGTTAAACGAACCTTTCAAGGACCAGTGCTTGGATACATTACTCCTGTAAGTTTGACACAAATGTTTCTCAGACTTTCATGGCATTATTCTTTATGTAGGTTTGTGAATATATCACATGATGTAAATATATTCTATTGAAATTTCTTTTTTTTTTTCATTATTATTATTCAGTGGAATTCTCATGGCTATGACATAGCCAAGATATTTGGTTCCAAACTGACTTCACTGTCTCCAGTTTGGCTCCAGCTTCGCAGACGGGGTCCAGAAATATTTGATGTCACTGGCCTACATGATCATGACCCAGGTAAAAGGTCCACATAATGGTCAAATATGACATAAATATGACAATATGGCCCTTCATCTCTGCCTTTGTTGCATTTCCTTATGTCAAGCAAGTAAACCAAGTTAATTTGGGGCTTTTCTTTCCAGGTTGGGTCAAAGCTGTCAGGAAGTCTAACAGAAAAATGAAGATCGGTAATATGATATATATAGACTTATCTCTAATCTATTTATATTCTATCTCAATCTATTCTAAAATTGCAGTCGTATTCAGGAAATAATATCCGCCGTTTCCTTTTCTCTAGTGCCTCGACTGTTATTTGATGGCTGGTCTTACCAAGACTACACTAGTGTTATGGACAGTGAGGATGAGATTGAAGAGCTGGGAAGCGAGCTGGTAGATGTTGCACAGGTAATCCATAGCAGAGATGAATAGAAATGACCAGATTCAACTGTATAGCTTTATCCATGATGACTATGTTCACAGACCGAAAGCTTTGACGGTTACACCTTAGAGTTGTGGAGTCAACTGGGAGGGAACAAAAGAAAGTGAGTTATTAAACATTTTGACTTTCATTGCTATTCTGTCACTTCTTCTGAGTGAAGCATAGACACAGAAAACAATTCTGTACAACTCAATTCCCTACAGGGAGCTGGTTCACTTAGTGAAACACATATGTGAGGCTTTAAAGGCAAAACAATTAGACTGCATCCTTGTCATTCCCCCTGCTGTAACAAGGTGAGTGAAACTTGGGCTTTATTCAATACAAAACACCACTAGTCATAATATAATAACGCATGCTTCTTTTTTATTGCATTTCCGTCACATAATTGTCAGCACGGGGCAGCCTGGTATGTTTGGCCGCGAGGAGTTTGAGGAGTTGGTTCCGGCGGTGGATGGATTCAGCCTCATGACATACGACTACTCCAATTCTGGAAGGTCCGACTTTAACACACACATAATATCCATTTAGATTTGTTAAAAATGAATGTGTGTGGTGCTCTGATCTGAATGAACTATTGTAATACATTTCCTTTTAGTACAAAAATGTTTTTGTTTATTATATCTATAAATACTTTTTATTGTTTTATTTTAGATCAGGCCCAAGCTCTCCCTTACCCTGGATAAGGGACTGCATACTGCAGCTATGTCCTAGCACCCAGTGGAGAGAAAAGATTCTGCTGGGACTTAACCTGTATGGTATAGATTTCTCAAAAAATGGAGCGGACCCAATCCTGGGTAGCAAGTAAGACTGTAATGTTGTATTTAAAATGGACAGTCACAGATTATTGCTGCACATTACAGACATTACTTGTATTTGTTTCAAATGCAAGGAATGATTTTCAGGAAGATTTCACTTTACAGTATAATGTGTTCCTTACCTTGTTATACTGTAAAGTCCATATACAGTATAGATGCATGTATAGCATATTGACAATGACTCAAATGGCTTCTTTAGTCACTTCCTTTTCTATTAATCTGTCTCAAAATCATTCTTATAACTTTCTTAGAACTACTGACTGTACTGAGTACTAAAATTACTTAGAATATATTTGAATTGCTTCCTGCTGACGATAAGTACAGACATAACTGTATCGTTCATGTTAACAATTTTATGTACAATTCAAATAATGTTTAGCAATCTGAATGTGAACAACTCTCCAATGTTAAAATTAATTCGACCATTAATTAATGTATTGCTTTGTTACTTTATATTTTAGTTACAAAAATGTTTTTAAGACTGATTGATTAGTTAACAATAGAGAAGAATGGCGTGTATAAAACCTATTGTGTACATATTACTGAAAAAGCTGTGACTGTGAATGGATTTATGTCAAGGTAAGATACATTGAAAACCTTTCCACTTCTATTGTTCTTCAGGTACATTGAACTTTTACGGGAATTTAGGCCAAAACTTCTCTGGGATGAATATTCTGGAGAACACTATTTCAGTTACAAAAGGTAATATCGAATACCTTATGTTAACAATGTGTGCTTAAAGTATAAACAACCATTGGCATTATTTAACTAACTTAACTTTATTTTTATTTCAGGAATAATATTAAGCATGAAGTGTACTATCCAACACTGAAGGTAAGGACCTCCTAAAATGTTTAAATGCTTGGATGCTAATGTGAAGCATTTCACATACTGTACAATATATAATTTGATCAGTTTACTATGGTAGACAGTTACATTGACATTGTTTTCTATTACTTTTTAGTCAATCTCCCTAAGGATCGCCTTAGCTACTGAAATGGGCACAGGAGTTTCCTTGTGGGAATTAGGACAAGGACTGGATTATTTTTATGATCTTCTATGAGAACAGAAATATATATGTTGTCTTTAAGCATCGCCTAATAATCTCACAGCTGTTTGCAGGATCATGTTTCTGTAGATGAACTCTGGAACCAGCCATTGGCAGGATTTTAGTTAATACTAAACCTATGGTGCTGTTGGCCGGGTGCCTATCAGCTGGAAATGGAAGATATATTTTGTCAGCACAGGTGAAACAGGTGCTAGTTACTTGAAAAGTATTTTAAAAACCTTTTTTTTTTTCTTTTATTACTTTTCACTGACAATCAGGTAAAAATAGTGAACAGTTGTAAATATAGTACAGTGCAGTTACATCATGAGCCCGTTTAGTCTGTCTTTCTACTGAACTACTTGATGGAAAACATTGTTACTATGTGAACGATTTACTTGCTGCAAGAATGTACAGTATGGTGATCTAATGTACCCTTTCTGGATTGCATGTCTCTGTTGAGTATCTTCCATGTCTTCAAAGACTGAGTCAAAATGTTTCTTCATTGGGTTCAATTTTCTTTTAATAGCTTTGTAAATTGCACATTAAAATTAATGAACTTGTACTTGCAATACAACTAATCTCTAGTCTTTTTTGTGTGTTGGTCATAAATATTGTTGAATTATTAATAGGCATTTAAGACATGTTTTTTTTTTTTATTAGGTTGAAAAGGAGGACTATAAATATCATGTTGAGGTTATTTCCCGTTACAGAGTAGGATTAGATTATTTACAGCAACTAAAGTTGAATGGATGTTTTGACCAGTTATTAGGTGTCTGTCTATGACAACATGCATGGCATCCTCTTGACTCGCTGAAAAACAAAAAGAAAATCATTGTTTTGGAATATATTAACCCCTCAGTCCTTGTTTCTGTACTTCACATTAATGTAATGTTCACCTGTGTATGCTCCACCATTGTCTTTCACAAAGTCTTCCACTATTAACGGCAGGTTGGCAAAGTCCGACCTCCTCACCAACTCAAAAACAGATGGCTTGCAAGACATTTTTTTTTTATCATTAAATTATTACAGTTTTTACAAATGAGTCTGACAATCCAAACAATGCAAAATACTTAATTAAAAGCAATATATAAATCCGTGTCAATTTCTAATACATACCACCATGTAATTACTTAAAGACACAATTAGGCAACTAACCCCAGTTAGACTGTAACCACTGAAGATCCACCTCTGTCCCTCGGTGACACAACATAAAGCCGATACTCCTTCTCCCACAGCACATACAGGCTCTATTTAAGATTTTACATGGCAAATGTCAGAGACTTCCTCTCAATGCCTGCACCTGACACAAGACGTTCACGTGCAGCTCAGACTCACTTTGCTGAGAAATAAAGTGTGTGAGAATGCGGTGCAAGGATCCACTGTGTGCCAGGTCACTGAGCGCTCCAGGGCAGTCTGGGATGAGCAGCGCTTGATATCTGGCACCTGAAATGAACCATGGTGACAAGACCTTGAGCTTGGCAGTTAGAAAAAGCAACTCAGAAGACTAGGCCTATTCATTTAAATAGGGAAATTATTTGTTTACCATCTATAGATTCAAGTTTGGCAGGTGTTGCATATGGTTTCACACTGAAGTCCTGCACCCATCTACCAGTGCTTTCATCAACCCCGACAAAGTCAATGGGCTTTCCCTACAATAAAGAATACAACAAAAAAAAAAAAAACAGCATAACAATTGTAATTACACACATTTTGATAACTGCCCATATTTTAGTTTTTATTATAATAAATACGTCTCTCACCCCGGGTGTTGCTGTCTGCAAATTAAACACTGAACTGCAGAGACTGAAAGACTGGTGGAATGATTTTGCAGAAACACCTAAAAAGCATGGTGAACACAGAACACAGAAGATGTGTTGCAATTCAGATCTGCTACATTCATGGATGTATTAGCAGAACGGCTACTGTAATGTACTACATGTCGAAACGTTATCTGTTGGTATACCTACCCTTGGGAACAGCGCTCGCCACTATCAAGCAAGTTGGCTTCGCAGACATGTCCGCTAATGATTTTATATGAATAGGGTGTGTAAAATAATATAAAGGATGCTTTTCTTTGAATTATATGAGGAAGAAAATGAAACGGAAATGTCTGCTGACAACAACATCCGAATTATTTTCCATAATAAAAGTACATGCAATTAAATACAAAGTGTTATAGTATTTTATTATTTACTGTCTTGTAAATGTCATTATCAACAAAAACAAAGTGTTGTCTTGTCTTAATTTTTTATTTATATATAGTAGTGTATATGTTCAACAGTAGTCTATATTTTAAAATGAAAGATAAAATAAAAATGTGCAGTGAAATATCATACAGGAAAAACAGTGCTGTCCAGCAGCAAAACAAAGCAAAATACACAGTTATGAAAAATAGACTACAAATATTATAGACAATTTTATGTAGCCTAGATGGCATATGTCACCATGTTGTGCAAATTGCTATAACTGAAAAACTCCAGTCTCATTAAGCGTCTTCTTTCAAAAGTCGATAAAGGCAGCAGGTGATCATCATCCCCACAAGCTATAAAACAAAGAAAAGTTCAATATGAAAATGTAATATATTTATGTACAGTAGTAAAGTGATAATGATTTGCACAATATTCATTACACTTGTCTCAAATGTATCTCAAAAGTATCAGACTGTGCATGGTTTTTACCTGCAGACATGCAATGCCAATACCCACAGCACCGAGGATGTACAACTGATTCAAGAAGAAGATCTTTAACTGTATAATGCAACCACCCTAAGGGTACCAGAAGGAAGAAAAACATCAAAGGTATGTATTCACACGTCAGGTGACTAGCGGCGTACACTGTACCTCTACGCTGTAGATATTGGACGGGTGGTCCCTGCGACCACAGTGGTCACTGGGGGTCTTGCAGCAGCTATCGGGAACTAGCCTGTCATTCTCTGACGCATAGATCCACACACTCTCTGACCAGTCTGATGAGCTGTTACTGCCACAGCACTTAAACTGTCACACAGACGGTAGTATAGGACATTAAACATATACTGGGTTTTACATTAATTGTAAAAAGAAACAAATGAACAAAGCAAAATAATATCCTGAATTCAGGTGATATTGTTTAAAAAAATCTTATTCAGATCAATAGCCTACATCAAATGATCATTTGAAAACACATTAGCAGTAGCCATTCAGGATAGTCAATGGAAAACAACAGGTGGATTGGCTGTCTGCTTTTGTTTTTAATCAAACAAACACAATATTATTCAGCTGCATTTCCTTTCTAATAATTAGTGAGTTATTCAGCTCAACTCAATGCAGTTCTTTTACTCAGCTTATCAGTAGCTATACCGTATGGAAAGTGAAAACGAACAGGCTCTTCCATACCTCCTGTTGAAGGTTGTCCACAGCTCGCGTGATGCTCTCTTCCCCTGGCTGCTGATACTTCTGCTGCATGGTGACCTTTAGGTTCTGCCTCAGGCCTTCGTCCAGCTGTGTGACCAAAGCGAGACGAATGAGAAGGCTGCGTAGCCTACGTGAGGACGCGTGAACTGCAACGGACGCGAGGTGGCTTTAGCTTTAGCCCAACAAACCAAAACACACGACACACACAAGCACTTATTACTTAGGCTGTTAGTAGTTCTTTTTGAGGATGGAATGATACACTGGTAATGTATGCTAGCCCTGATGAAATGCTGCCGTCGTCAAACAGAATGTTGTTTGCTTACGATTACTGACCTATTCTGCTATTGACACATGTACTATTTGTACTGTAAGGCAGTTTGGATAAAAGCTGCCTGCTCAATGCTTTAGAGATACATGTAAAACCAGTCACGCCATAAACATAGCCCACGTTCAGGTTTCCCCCATTTGCCCCACGTATTCATCCATCACTACACCTGTCCAGTGCCTACACATCTTGTCTGACCTGAGTATTCTTTACAGGTGCAGTATGGGACATGAGATACAGACAGGTGACAACATATTACCTGGTAGCAGAATGAGAAACACTGGAGCGAGGGACAAAATGGGGTGGGATGGGAAAGAGATAGGATTGAGAAGAATGGAAAAACAAACAAATGTTGCAGATGTTTACTGTTTATCATGTGCCGTTTCAGTTCTTGAATACATATTTTATAAAAGGTGACTACACAGACAATGGGAAGGTGTCTGAAGTCACATTCATGAAATAATAATAGTAGTGTTTTGAGTGATTTGATATTGATGTTTGAGAATATAGGTTATAGACAATAATAATAATAATAATAATAATAATAATAATAATAATAATAATAATAATAATAATAATAATAATAGGGTAGGCCGTGTCAAGAAAGATAATTGGATTCCAAACATATACAATTACATTACAATATATTACCTCTTGGAAGTTAATGTAGGCCAGCAGACCAGCAATGATCTCCAACAGGAAAATACACAGCAGCAAGATACAATACTGCAGTGGAGAGACAGAGAATTCAGTGCTGCACACATGATAAGATACTTTAGCCTTATCAGACCATGCTAGTCTGATCTGTAGTTCAGTTTACCATGACAGAAAGAAACACCTGTCACCCGTGTTTAAAGATAACAACGATTCAGATGTTTTGAAGGTGGTCCAAAATGCATATTACCTTTGATTGAAACATATTGGTTTTGAATGTAGTGTGACGAGACTGATTAGTACAGTGAAACAGCAATGTGGAGCTCACAAGTTCAGGGTGGGTTCATAAAGCTAGTCATGAAGGAACATGAATCCCACTAATGAGGTACAGTAGCATTCATTCTGACATTTAAAATAAATATAAATAAAACCATAGCAGATATGGTATTTTATGATGTAGATAATGCACAACCAAATTGACGAAAATATGACAACAGAATTAATGTTTGTTGAACATCTACACCATATCCACTCTGAGTGTGTCTCTTCCACAGTCACACATGATGCGTTTCATTCCTATTACATGGGTCATGGTCCAATCTAAACTCTTAAAGCTATGCTCTTCATTACATCTCCTATTCACACTGTCTATTTTTATCTCGATGAGCGCCGTGGTTTACACGCAGGCTAGCCGGGTCAGGTTGCGAGATCAGCATTCAAAATCTCACCCAGTGTGAACTTTTAAGGCTTGCAAACAATTTGCTGAAAACTTCTAAAATCTCATATAATCAGATGTTTACATGTCACGTGTAATGTTGTGTATGTGTTGTTAAAACATCCTGTATTGCAAATTCACACATCCGCAAGCCATATGATGTGATTTATGTGTTGCCTTGGGAACCCTCACCACAACCAGCAGACTCCTCAGTTCACTCAGAGTGGCGCAGCATCCAATCAAGCCGGTCACTATGACGACCGACCCGGCGACTATCAGAATGACCGCTGAGGCCGAGTAGTAGCTGGAATTCAGCAAACTGATGTACTCGCCCTTCTCCACCAGAGTCCACACTCCCACTGCCAGAACAACACCGCCTGCCAGCTGACAGCAGCACATATCAGGTCAATACAAACCAGATCATCCCATCAGGAATGCACCACATAACACAGCAACGCTGATATACAGGTAATGGTTACTGTCGCTGTGCATGCTGTGGTTTCCTGAAGCCTATCTGATATATATTATACCTCTGTGTATCGAGTATGCACTTTGTGTTCATGTCAGAATTGATTCTGTGCACTTCTGGAAAACTACGATAAAAGTGTTTAACTTGTCGTTAGGCTATGTACAGTGATAACTTTTACCCATGAATCCTGCCTTAACACCGGTGTTTTTACATTATAACCTCATAACTGGATGTGATATTGTTGGAAATCTTTATCAGTAGCATTCAATGTATCATATTAACTGGATGGGGTGTCTTGGCTTCCTTTTTGCTGAATTAATGAAATCTCCCAACTTACCAAGAAGAGAACATTGAAGATAAACAGTAGGTATTTCAAACAAATTGTGCCACACTTATTTATTTTTTCACCCTGTGCCTCCATCCTGAAAATAAAAGTTAATGCATACGCTATTAGCTCTCTTATGGGTTCATGCAACCACAATGTCACAGAATAATAAAAACAATGTACGTGTGTATTCATAAACATGAGGTATATAACTTTTCATTTTCCCTAGGTCATTAGGCATGTATTAGTAATTGTTATTGACTTTACTATGAAGTAACATAAAACTGGAGCCATTTCATTACTCATTAAATAAAATATGTTGTTTGAGGGAAAACTATTTAACAACTTGTGTCACATGTCAACTAGGCGACAAATATAAATATCTTCTATAACTTGTTCTTCCTACACCTGACAATATGACAGATGGTGGGGTTTATCATCCAGATTGTGTACAGTACTTGGTTAGTCTAATTGTTTTCTTGTGATCCTCTGAGCTATATTAAATTACTGCCTGCTGAAAGAAAGTGTGATTTACAATAACCTGTTTACAATCCAAGATAGTAGATGTGAATATAATAATCATATTAGATAATACATTAAAATCAATAAAATATAAGTGATTCAATTCATGCTATATTTATAAAACATAACAAACCCAGTCAAGAATACATTTGCACGTTGCTATTTTTAAACCAGTGTCATGGAAAAAAGTAATTATTTCTAATAAAACCTACCTGTTCAATGACTTAGAACCCTGAAAAATGATGATTATAAAGATTATGTCTGTGAATCTTCCCGTGTGCTGCTCTCTTTGAAGGTTATGGGACACAGTGCATGTTGTTCTGCTGGGTCTAAGTGGCTGCCTTCTTCCAGCAGTGCAGTGAGTTTGCTCTGTCAAACGCTATAAAAGTGAAGGTCTGCACCAGTTGGTCGCTCATGCTCATGACACTACCTTTACCCTCACACCCACCATCGGTGTGTGAATGTGTAACAATGTAAAAATAGACGAATGTAATCAAGTATTGTAAAGTGGCCTCCGGGTTACAAAAGCGCTATATAAAATGCATTTACCATTTACCCTGCTGTGAAATGGCCCTGCCTTTAGCATTTTTAACTAAACTCCAACATTGATAGACAGAAAAACCTTTGCTTATTGTATGGTTTATAGTTTTTATCTACATTAATGCAATCAAATGCTTACATATTTACTGTACATAATTATACTGTCATATAATCTGGTCCAAATAAATATATGTTTAGTGTATAGATTTAAGCATGTGTTTGCTGCCATGAGTTACGTGAGTGAAATGGTTCTGTACCATCATGACGGCCTGCGGGTTCCACAACAGTCTGCTCATACTGTACATCAGTCCTTGTGCTGTGCTATTTACAGCACCCTCTTCTAGTGGCCTCCTCTGTCAGTGAAGGCACTTCTTCACGTTGATGACCTTGCTGTGCAGCTAGCATCCTACAGCAAACATATTAGTGTCTTTCACATACAAGGTAGGCAAGTAATTACTGAACTTGAGCTGCCACGTCTGACCTCTCCTGCCCTGCGGTGGCCCAGAGCTGGAGGCACATGGTAGTAGAATCCAGAGTCACGGTCCTCCTCTGGTAGTCGATGCCTACAGTACATGGAACAACACAAAGCCCATTTCTGGAGGTTTACCTGGATTCTACGCATCATAATAGATTAACAGCTGTCCCCCTACCGACAGTGACCTGTGTGGTGACCTGACAGTGGTCTGTGTGCTGGATAGGTAACCAGTGCAATAGTGCTCGATGAAAGAACTATTTCCCACTCCAGTTACCCAGAAATACTACCTTGAACACCCGCTGAGAAACAGCACTGCTCTGAGGCTATGACATACAGAGAAAACTTGTTTCCACTATATAACATTATTCCAAATAACGGCATACTGTAATAGCAGTGGCCATATCAGTCTTCTGGCAGGCAGCTAACAAATATAATCTAATGTCTGTATCTGAGCTGGTGATTTGTAGCTGTACATTTAGCATGAGCTTACTTGGATTTGAGTGTGTTCAAAGCCCCTTGACAAAAGATGTCTCTTTGTTGAGTTGGACATGCCTGCTGTATCTTGTTCCAATTTACCAAATAAACTCAGCTGCCTTTAAAAATTATTATTACACAGATTAAGTGTAATCTAATGCATATTTGACTTTTTTTTAAATCATATATAACAGCACAAATTATTTCCCACAAACAGTTTCATAGCCTTGTCTTAAAAGTAATGTGCCATTACTGACCCTTTCTTCTGCAACGGCCTTGTGACATTAGGATTCTAAATAGGTTTTATGAGAAATAAGGCACAAAAATAACATTAAGAATGATATGGCGCATCAAAAAGGTCCTCAATATACAAAGCTCCTTCATGTACTATATTCAACATACAGTACTATAGTACTGTATGTCCGTTTGCTTTTACTAATGTAACCATGTTTAATACAATGGGTAGGTGTAGGTATGTATTAAAGCAAGAACTCAGACCAATTGTAATGTTTATTCTACCACAAAGTAATTTTACATCAATCAATCAGAAAATGTAATTGACATACAGTAAAAAAAGTATTACAAGAAATAAACAACAGGTCTACAACATGTATTTGTTCATAACCCCAGGCAGTGTACTGTACACACTGCACTGGCTGTGGAATCAATAAATAATCTATATTCATCACTTAGTTTACTACTTTGTAATGTCTTGGTAAGAGATCATACAGTATTAGTTCTTTTTTCTCAGCTGTACAATAAATAATAGCCTCTGTGTTTGTTTCAATACTAATGACACTAGTTTGTAGATAAATAAAGTATATTACAAATAACGCAGTACATAACCAATACACACACATATAGTGCACACAGCACAGAACAAAGAAAACTGTTCCGTTTACTGACCACGTCTTGAAACAGTTGCGACAGTTGCAATTCAAAAGCACAGCAACGTTAACAGCTGTCCGTACAAACGCGTTTAATCCCGATGGCGACAGAGAAAGTGCAAAGCCACTGGACGACGTAGCTTAGTATGCGCCATACTGTGGCATCCATGGGGCGCGGGGGTCTCCGTTGTAGTAAAAAAGGAGCGGGAGAGGAGGAAGCTCAGTGTGTCTGTGATCGACCCTCTTCTGAGGCTGGTGGGCGTCCTTCTCGTCACGTAGCCTTTTGTTCATATCCCTAAGGGCGAGACAGAACGGCCATGTTTTCAAACCGGCATCATATAGTGACCACCTATGTTGTGTGGAGGGACAGACGCTAATGGCAGTTAGCACTGGTGCTTTGCATTCCTTGACCGGCCATTGCCCTTGAGCTAGGCACTGACATTAGTGTGGTTCGTGCCCACACGCTGCACTGTGGCTGCCCACTGGTCCTAAGGGGTTACAATAGGATGGGTGAAGACACTTTCTTCCATCTGGATCAACTAAACACAGGCAAGTAGTAGTAAAGGTCTGCACACAAAAGAATAGCGTTTTCTCTGCATGTTTTCTCTCACGTCTGCATGAGACATGCAATGTGTTGTTGAGGAACTAGACTCATTTCAACTCAAAAATATTTGAAAGAAACTGTAGTGAACACCCACCTCAACAGCTCCAGCTGCCTTAAGAGACTTTCCTTCTCTTTCTGCATGTTCCTCGACACTTTCAGCACTTTCCTTTAAAAGACCAGCACAGAAGAACAGGATTTCCAACATGAAACGAGAGAGATGCAACCTGTAGATGTATTGGTTTGGTCGCAAGCAGTACCTCTGTTTGTCCTTTTGTTCTTCAGCAGCTTTGAGCTGGATGACGTTTAGCTGTGCCATAGCAGTGCACAGTTTCTCTCTAGTGGTCTCTAGCTGTTCTTGTAAATGAAGGTTAAGACTGTGCAACCGCTGGTTCTGCTCCCTGATGTCTGTCTGCTCGCAGGTCAGCATCTCAATCCTAGTCTCCAACTTAGCACAGAGAAACGAGACCCTTAGTTCATCCATGGAGCTACCAGCACTAAAGCTGTACATTAAAGTGAGAACCATGTATGTGTCTAACCTCCTTCTGCCTGGCCAGGAGTTTGTCCAACTCGTTCTCCCGCATTTTCAGCTCCTCCTGAAGCTGCTGGCCTTTGTCCCACTGTTTGACACTGTCCTATATTTAAAAATAACTTTAGCCCAATCTGTTTCTGACAATAAGCTGTTATTTATGTATTTGTGCTTTTCATTTACTTTTTGTAGATATGTACTTTTAAGAAGGGTATATGGGAGCAATTGGGAATTATTCTAATATACAGTATATTTCTATTTCATGTTTGTAATAGTACTGAATAATAAATGGAAATACTAGTAATAAAGTATACTGTGTTTCTTTGAGGAATATTGTATAAAATACAACAATTTGCTTTTATTTTTTTAACTTTACCTGAGCCAGCTGTTTCTCTCTCTGCTCTCCTAACTGGGTTTCCATGTCTTCGTATATGGACCGAACAACCTTATCGTGTTCACTCTCCCGTCTGAAACACACACAGCAGAATGAAACTACAAAGCAGCTACACAGATGAAGTAATACAGGGCAGGCATGCCATCACTGCACACATGGATGGATTAGCACAGTAGAAGACGACGACACCTTCGCAGAGCCTGCTCCAGACTGTCCCTCTCCCTGACAGAGTCCTGTAGGTGGGACACAGCGTGGACGAGGATGTCCTCCAGGATGCTCATCAACTCTGGCCGCTCTCGCTGGACTTCACACCATAAAGAGCACAGCTCCCAGTGGCTGCCACACAGCACGGCACAGTGTAACACAGCTGCTACCATTAAAGACACTCCGTATGACGTGCTGACACTACATGTCATGCACCGCACACATGCACCAACATGCATGTTATGACAGGCTATGAACACAAACAGCAGAGAAGCTCAGATAACAACACACACACAGGGAGTGTGATGTCATTCTCTGCTCAGGACCCATTACTCCACTGTATCGTAACGTAGAAAAGAGTGGTTTGCTGCTACATTAGTGTTTAAAATATCACTAACTATTTGGAAAACAAATGCAGCTATTCACATTTAAGTTGTTTTGAAAATCCAACATGAAGTTTATAAAGGAAATACAGTTGCTAAAAGGGAACACAGTTTAAAAAACAAGCACGCAACTATAATTATCAACATAATTGTGTAATATCTGGATAATAATATAATACCTATGTTTTGATAATGTGTTCTATAGGCCTATTGAAGATAGTTTACAACTAAAAAGAACAGTAATGAATATGCTACTATAAAGCACATATTCAAAACCTTCCACACTTAAAACAAATGACAACCATTTCGACATGATTATATGTACACAGTGTGAGTTGAGATGTCTGTTAAAAGTACAGCGCAAGCCGACAAAACGGTTGCAACCAACACTACAGCTCACATCTCTGTCAGTAACAACATGCATCATTAAACCACTGAGCTCTGATCTTACTCTTTGAAGAGCTTGTCAGCTCCCAGCTCCATTAGCATGTTCATAAAAGTGACTGCATTGGGGTCCTGGGCCCATCCTACATGCTCCGTGACCTCTTCTGTTTTGCAATGATTCTGCTCCGTGATCTGTTCCAAACCTATCAACCCACCTACATGACACAGACATAGGTATGTGTGAATTGTAGCAGCCCTTGTGTAGGTTTTCCTAAATCATAATGGTCCCTTTAATAGATGTGCCCAAGTACTTTCCAACGAAAAGCCAAAACATAGCAGGCCATGGACCAAAAAGAAATGTTGATACTCTATGTGACTTTAAAATCAATTAAAATGTTTTATATTATATAGAAAATTAACATTCTAAATCTAATCACATTTCAAAATAATAAAAACTATAATAGGGGTGTAATGATTTGCCAAATACACGTTCGATTCAGACCTTGATTTTTGAGCCACAGTTCGGGTAGGTAGGTGGGGTGGTTAAAATACTGGGAAAGGTTTTCGGTAATTTAACCACTATATAGGAGAACACTAAATATCATGTCTAACCATTGTTTTCAGAACTAAAAAGAGGTGCATATCCAGTGCCATAAAATCCCCAATCGCCTTGGTATTTCCTTGAGCAAGGCCAAGGTTAGCTTATAGCTTCATTTAAAGACAATGGCAAAAGTTCCATGATGCAAGCAGACAAAGCGTGAGGAGCTGTTACACAACTTGTAATGGAACGAGTCTGGTGTGGTTTCCACTGAGGTTGATGGTGACAAAACAACCGACTGAGCACCACTGGCGAGCGGCAAGAGCACTGTCTGCGCTACAGAGACAGTGGGCCCGGCGCGGACGCAGCATGCTAAAGCTAACCAGCTGTGTTCATTCCTTGCTGGACACAGTCATGTTGACACACTTCAGAGTCATATAGGCCCATGTGAGAACCACAAGAATGCCACGGTACCGTTGGGCCGCTGTATCTGGGTCTCGGTTTCACAACCATTACACCCCTACTCTACTCTTTGACCTGCTAAACAGTAATTTTATTCATTTGCAGAGATGATTGTCAAACATAATTATCACAATCATTGCACCAGCATCCCAAAGACATGAATGGAGTGCTGTGCATTGCCATAGAGCTTGTCTGTCAAAGCATGTGACTAATCATGATGGGCCATAACAAAAGGAGGGCAGGCCCAAGAATGTTGTATAGGCCATCATACAGCATCATGTTAGTTTAGCACCACATAGTGCAGCCTACAGTATGACATACAGACCTTATATGAATGTGAAAGACATCCCCACGCAGGAGAGGTTGGTTTTTATTGAGAGAATTGTGTTTTATTGAGGTTGGGATAGGGCTGGCCCCAAATATTTGATTATTCAGTATTCGTTTCATATTCGATTTAAATATTGGGATTCAAGTATTTGCTTTTTCACATTATGCATGCATGTCTTCCTATTAATCCCTATTGTCTCCATATAAATCCACATGTTGAAATGTCATTGCCCTACACTGTGTCATCAACACAATTGATTGCAATTGGCTCTGTTTGTAAGAAGAGAGTGAGGCTATTTATTCAACACACACTTAATGGCTAATACAGGAGGTATATATGCTATTTGACAGCTCTGACTGGCTCAATTGACGTGTCAATCAAAGTGGCCATTTTGATCGCATGGCTATGTTTACATGTGTGCTCAGTGAAGCTAGGACTCAAAGATTACATCTGTTATACTTCTTAATTATAGTTGAGTGTTTTTAATGGTGTTTTTAAGAAAGAGTATTCGAATACTCATTCAGAAATACCATCAAGTATTCGAAACCTGTAAAATGGTAGTCGGGACAGCCCTTGGTTAAGAGAATTAAAGTGTTTAATGCTGTCATCAAGGCAAACGCCAGCTAATTTGAAAAAAACATGGCATGTTGAAATGCAAAGTTTACAACATGTACACTTACCGAGGCCTGTGTTAAACTCAACCGGGGTGAGAAATCCATTACTGTTCTCATCCAGCCTGTCAAACACCGCCTCCAACTGCTCGGGCGATAGGGGCAGCTCCTCTTCCAATCTCTAAACCAATGAGAATCATTAATAGGCCTAATGGAGGAATGTAGATTAAACATACATGTCACAGTTAGCATTGCCTTCTCCATCTGCTCGCCTGCATGTCTCTCTTTGTGATAAATCCTTTTCCTTCTTTATCACACAACACAAACAGCTCCCTGGCCTTGTCCATGGTTCCTGTCGCCACTGGTATTGTTTCCCTGTGGTTGGGCGAACCCCCCTTGCCTTGACGTAGCCCTGGCCTGGGACTCCATGTAGCGGCTTCACCACTGCCATGGCCCACCAACACTTCATCGTCCCTCAGCCACATAGACATCGGGTGCAGCTGAAGGGATCACTATACCTGTTAACAGTGGTTAAATCGGTTTGTCAGTTGGATGTTATGTCACAGACTTTTCTGACTCCCTTACGGGATAAGTGTTATCTTAAGACTTTTACTTAGAGAATTAATGTAATTTTCTGCTATTTACAGTATAGGCACTGTACTATTTACACAATGATTTACATTATTAGGTAAACATTACAGAAAGTTCAAGCATTGTTGCACCATGTGACCTTGGGAGACACTCACTGTTCACACTCGCTAAACTGACGCTAATAAAGCAAGCTGACACAGTAAGCAGAAAGTACGAGCTAGCGGTCCTCCCTCCTCAAACACGGAGGTGCAGAGCAAACAGATATGTGACTTAACCCATTATATACACCTGCTGCAAACAAGTGTTAGGCACATCTCAATGCCCAGCAATGCAACAATTTACAAGAGTCCAAAGGACATTTAGCTTACCTGCTTGGTTGAGCACAACATGAAATAATTACAATTACATATATTTCTTATAATAACTTAAAACAAGAATTATTCTTGAACATAGACATATTTCTGAATTGATTATTTACATATATTGCAAATCTATGTTATTCTTGTAAGGTATTTCTCACAACCAGGTTATTCCAGTTGATTTAGATTACCCAAATGTACTATGAATATCTGTGCTGCCAGGAGTATCCTTCACTTTGCACCAGGATGTAGATTACTGAAAGCAAACAGGATGGTGTCGTGTTCTAGACGAAGAGAGAAAATACCAATAGGAAAGGATACGCAAATAAAATATTTGCAACTATTTGTATAACACTAACACAAGAGCCTCACTTTAGGAACAATAGAACGAATAGACTATACTGATTTATGATAAATACATTAGAAACACACACACAACCGCATGTTGAAATCGACCTAATGGATATCAAAGAAAAGTACTTTTAGGCTTTCAAAGATTAATAGTTCGACCAATAATGCATATTCAATTTTAATTTGTAATGTTTTCATTGATGATTGTTATTATATAAAATAACACTTCAGCCTCTCTTTCATTTCATCACTCTCTCTTGCACCTCTCCCTATGGTTATAGCGGTAATGATTTATTTGACTGTTAATGCTTTCACTGCGAACAATGCAGATAAGACCAGTGTATGATTATTTTACACTGAATGTCAATTCATTACACACACCAAAGCTCAAATAAACACACACCTAATACGATATCAAGGAAGGGTAGCTCTCTATGGAGAGTTTTGCAGTAGACTAGCATTACTGGAAGTCTAGAATTCGCAGGACATTCGGTCAAACATAGTGTCGTCTTGACTTTCTGAGAATTGTACGACTGCTGCAGCAATTCACATTACCGGTAATTATTTAATATCCTGAAACACTTAAAGCGACATGAGTATTACTTTTACAGTATGCACAAAATATATATAGATATCTTATCTGTCGTCGTTTTAAATCAGTTTACTTTGTTAAATGTATCGAAAATAACGTTAAATACTTACGGTGCTTGGGATTAGGTGTGCTGTACCTTTGAACAGTTTACCGACTAACGCCACTTGGCGGCAGTGGTGGACGTTTACGCAGTGTACTTTACCGTAACAATGAGTAGTATATCCGCATGTCGAAGTCATACGTAACATAGCTTGTGTGCCATGTGTTCTTTTTTTAGATCGTTATTTCCAAATATATTTAGGAAGTTATATAAACGGTTCAAGCTATAACATAGACATTGTATATTGCTTTACAAACAGTACAAATTTGTTTGTAGAAAGATGCTGCGAGCATGAGCAGGTATTAGGAGATTTATGACATCATGTAGCGTTGCCATGGATTAGATGAAACGCGTACTAGTAGCTCCATGGTTAGCGCTGATAGTCAGCTCATAAACATTCTTTAGACTAATGCATCTTTCATCGGCGTCTATAATTAAGGTACATTTATAATACCTAAAATTATGATTTTCGTTGTTATATTGTGACTACTCTGTTTAGTTTGGGTTGAGTTAACTTTGAAGTAAGTGTTAGCAAACGTGGTTAGCCTGGATGAATTCCTCAATAGTTGCTATTGTGTAGCGCGTGTAGCGAGTATTGTAGCAGGACTTTCAGCTCAATATGTGCGTGTGCAGCAACAACAAGGGTTGGTGTTGTCTGGTTAAGTACAATTCACTTTTAATTCTCCCTTTTGCTTCTCAAGCAGAAAAGTATTGTAGCAGGACTTTCAGCTCAATATGTGCGTGTGCAGCAACAACAAGGGTTGGTGTTGTCTGGTTAAGTACA
>JAODUK010002980.1:0-11734 GCA_027564635.1 Typhlichthys eigenmanni | reverse complement strand
CGGCCGGGAGGCCTGCCTGGGGGGGGGGGTACTGTAACGCCCGAGGTGGCGGGGCCGAGCGCCCGCCTTCCTCGGTCCTCCTCTCCCTAAATAAAGGATTACGAGCCTTCACGCTCATTACAAGCATTCTCCGCCTGTGCTTCCTTGATCTGCGCCTGCACTCACCACATCCCAGACTCCGCGTTACAATGGTGGTGTATACAAATTGCCAGTACTGCTTTCCTTGAATGGAGACATCTGTCACAGTCTGTCAATGGGCAGCCAAGCACTGACTGGACTGGTAATACTGAACCCAGAAGAAGCAACTTGCAATGCACCTTTGTTCATAATAATTGTGGACGGTGCATAGTCCCACAATTAGCTTGCATGTTGCTTGCATATCGCTTCATAATATATGCCATTCTGTAGATTTATTATTTTAGATATCTTATATTCTTTAGTTTTCAAGCAGTAGCACTACAACCAACTTTCAAGATGGTGCAGCTCATATCCCTTGGTTCTCTTGTATCACTGTGTCACTAAGCAAAGCTACAGGGAACTATGACAATCTATTTTTGTTGTATGCCTGTCTGTTTTATTTATAAGTCTAAGTGACAGTGTAGTTCTCAACAGCCTCCCGAAAGTTACTTCTCTGACAAAATGCCTATTGTGATTATTCTAATACTTTTGACATTTACAAAAACCATCAGATTTCAGACTATACAGTATATACTGTATACTGTGTATGGGTGCGATACACCAGAAAATCTCTTCTAAATTAGTTGTTAAGCTGATAATTAAAATTCTAACAACGCAGGCCTGTGTGTTGCTGTTTAGGAAAAGTCAAGGACAGAATTGGGGCATGTGCACCGATTGAATGATTGAATGACGCGTCATTTCAGACCACGACTGTGTGGCACCAAACTAAAAGCAGCACTGACCTAGGCCACCGGCGACAACGACCCGTCCACCCAGACATCCTGCTATGAAGTCAGCCCTCTTCTCCCTCATCCGGGACGTGCGGGATGGTCTAACCCAGACACCTGCACACAACACACAGGACAAGACAATGGCACATCAATGCTTAACATGCATATAAAAGGCACTATAGGCAACTGCAACTGAAAACAAAAAGGGGTTGTTTATCCATACTAAATTAGTGTGCCACATCGTGATTTCACTTGCAGTTACTTGGCTCTATTCATCTCTCTTGTCCTTGTGGAGATGAGAGAGGGAGATGAGAGAGAGAGAGATGTCTATATTAAACAACAATACATCTTTTGCCTTGCATCATGTTCTCTCTTTCTATCACTCCCTCTCTTAACTCAGTTCTATACGTGGGACAGTCCTGCCTCACTGTTTAATCCCCTCTCTTCATTCTTCTACCTGATAAAAGGCAGGCCTGATGTCTTTGAGACTGTGTTCCTTCCCCTCAACATAACCCGCCATAATGGTGTGCGTGTGTGTGTGTATGCGTTTCTGTACTTGAACAACACCTGAATCCATCAGCACTGGGACAACAAACAAAAAGAAAAAAACTGTTGAGTTTGTGAGACATTCACTTTCACTTCTGAACCATTTTCTATTTGCTCTAATTCCCTGACTGCTCTGAGGTTATTTGACCTTGGTCTACCATTTAGTTTGAAAATTACATATTTTCCCCAGACGACCCAAATGGGTGTGTGAACAGAAAGTATAAATTAGCAGCTTATATCACTTTCATAATGTTGGGTTACATGGGAAAATAGTACTTTCAATCTAGTAATCAATAAAACATTGTACAAAGATAATATTTGACCATGTAAAATACAGTATATATTTTCTTACATGAAGATTCTTATATAATTTTGTTAAATCAAGATAGAGTTTCCATACACAATAACTTAATACAGTAAAATATACATTGGACGTATCCCTAAATACACAACTCATTTACTTTAAAGATTGTGTAAAGCAAACAGAGATTTACTTGGAACTACTTTACATATGTTAGAAATCCATTCCTTTCAACATGTGAGAACACTGTTAACTATGCAGTATTGTATTGTAAAATTAGACCGTTAAGCTGCATTTCATAATTTCTCTATTCAGGATTTTTTGGGAGGGCCAGAAACAGGGAAGTAGATACATAGATGGTCCCCAAATTTGCGTACCCCTCCCCATAACACCACAAGGATATAAAAGCGCAGAGACCGGTCGAATCAGTTCAGTATCTATTCTCCTCCAATAATGCAAGTTATTAGCCTATAATTGACTGCCTTTCAACAGCCTACAATTTACTTAGCTAAATCACTTACTGTCCAGCTACAATCTGATAGATATGCCTTCATTGCAGAAATAAGCACACAATGTTGTTGTCAATGTGCATTATTTGAAAGCTACTGGTTTAGTAGCCAAGCCTACTGTACCTCATAGTGCTAACACCTGGCTTCCAAATCCAGTCGGCATTGTCATGTTCAAATCAGCATCCAAATAATCCAATTGTCTTTATGTAGTCCAATCCTTTTACCAAAAGAAAATAACCACATATCCAAACAAAAAAATCCAATCCAACAAGCTGTAGACTAGATTTACTTGATAAGAACAGCATCTCACGACATCTGCAGGTGTCATGCCAAAAAGTGATCTGCTAAAAAGTGGTCTGTTGGAAACTGATTTCTGCCCATGAGAGCACATACACAGCCCTATATTATAACCAATCTAATCCTTTTTACCAGTATACATCTATTTAAAGTGAAAACACAACTCATAAAATGTACGTCTACATTTTCCAATCAATGTTTGGCTGAGGATACCTTTTTGGCACCACAACACGAGATGGGTGTGGTTACAGCGCCTTCTGCTGACACCCCCAGCTTGAGTACAGATAATGATATTTTCACACATTTGAAACGTAATTTTATATACTTGCCGACTTTTAATTAATTCAAATTTGGCTTGGTGGTTAATATTACCTTTTTCTGTGGTGTGACAAACTCAAAACACAAATGTATGTCTGCTTTACACAGTCTTTAAGGTATAGTCAATGATTGTAAGCTAATGATGCCTGCTATGATGCAATTACAGTATGATTGTCATTAGCGGCCCCTTTGGGAATTATGCGAAAACATTAGCGAACAACATGAAAGATAATTTAACAGGGCTTCAGTACCTTTGTTCTAGCAACACACCTGAATGCCAAGACAAACACTTGACACTGTTAATGAATTACCTTAAAGTAATCAAGAAAAAATGCTATAATAAGGGATTTCCCCATAGGAATTTAGACAAGAGGACAAATTGAAACAGAACAGAATAACATTAAGGTGGTTATCGGGATTAGTGGTGTGGAGAGAAGAAAGGAATATTTCTAATAGGTTTTCCATAAATTTTAATTTAAAGGATCTATATATGATAATGCAACTGGATCTCAAACCAAAACAAATGCTTTGTGGGCTACAGACGCATATGCAATCCATGCAGTTATGAAAAAGAACAGAAAACTCAGATTACAACACAAAAACTATGTGATGTCATTATCTGATCCACTATATCTTTAAATAGAAAACAGATGTTTACTGCTATATCACTGCTTAAAATGTCATACTGTATATAGGACCTTTCATGTTACATTTTTCTGAAGGAGTATGACCCAGTACCTGGGTCATTCTTTGAATGCGGTGCCTTTTCTAACCCATACAATTTTTTAAAAATAAAATTAAAGATGTCTAGAGAAAAATGTAAACATTGTGTCATTAAAGGTTAAATATTCAGAAAACAAGACTGGTTGAGCTTAAGCTGTTGAACACTAAATTTTATATTATGTTTTGTGTTAAATTAATCTTGAAGTTTTCCACCCTATTAGGGAACAACCATGTATATTAATGTATATGGTAAAATGCAGTAACTCCTGGTTACCTAGACTAATACATTAATTTTAATTTAAAAAAAGTTTCTAAACATGTTATTGTACAAATCATATTGCAATATCACAACAAATCTATTGCTTGTACTGCAACTTTAGAAAATGTATACCAAAAATACAATCAAAATGAAAATAATCATTACTGATTTGTAAGGACCATATTAATATATACAATATGTTCCAAAAAGAGGTATAATTGTGGAATAAAAATAATATTACTTAACAAACATAAAAATAACAGGGTGGAATATAACCACAGGGTTGAACATTAACAGGGTGGAAATAACATATGTGAGTGTAGTTTACCATACTACAATAGGACATCTGTGCCCCCCACCCCCCAGCCCTTTTATTCCACTTTAAAACTCTATTACATATTTACTATGTTTTATTTGCTACTTACATTGTTTATTTGAAAAATAAATATCACATAACATTTATCGGTTCTGGTGTTAAGAGGGAAATCCTAGCAGGGTGGAACCTAACAGAATGGAAACAAGGAGTATATATTAGCCATAGATGTGTGATACAGTGACATTATGCTAATTAAATGTTCTATATAGATTTTTCCCTTGTAAATAGACTCAACAGGGTTGAATGTATACAAGTGTGACAAGCAGGCTATGTTGATAAAACATAAACATATCCCACAGAAGAGGAGTGCTAACACAAATCCAACCTTTCCTTCTTAAGAGTCCCTCCGAAATGTGATGTCACAGACAGGAAGTCATGTCATAGTTGATTTGGTTAATTTCGCAACATTACCAAATGCAGGGTGTATTGCAATAACAGGGTGGGATGCAACATTGGGGACAGACAGAAATGCTGCAGCAGCAGTAATATAGTAAATCATTAATGATTTATGACAAAACATTTTATGTTCACTTAATATATAATATAATATAATATAATATATATTAATAATATAAGGAAAGGACAAGGATAGTGTGTTGGTCATCTTATTTGAAAGTAAATAAAATGTGTGTAAAATACATATTATTTATACGATATGCTTTTTCTGAGGGACAGAAAAGGCACCACATACAAAGAATGATCCACCTCAGTCATTTCTCATAGCTTCTGAGGTATGGGAAATTACTGAGGTACGAGCATATTATAGGTTATTGTGTGTTGATGCTCAGCCCGCATACAGTGAGACGAAATGGACACAAATTTCCTTCCTAGATTCCCTCAAGGAGAAACTAACTGTTTCTGTTTCTGCTCTCTCTATTTTAAATAAATTGTCTGCCATCATCTTTAAATTAAATTAAAATTTAGGTTTCAGGAAATTAAAACCTTTCCTGACACCTAAATGAATCAAGTGACCTATATCAAATCTGATGTAAAAATTAGCACTGTCTGCAATGTTGCATAAAAATCAACTAAAGTATGTTGCTACATACTATAGCATCAGTGTTGCCAGATGTCCCAAACTGGCAGCTTTGAATGTGATTGTTAGGGTGCGGGATTGGCTGGGATCAGTGTGGCGCTTTTCAAACATATACATGCTAATGTAAAATGAATCCAAGGGTGAATGCGTCATCATGACGTTACTAGGCTGTGGGGACATGCACGCTCTTCAAATGGGATGGATGTGCACTCAGGCCTGACAGGGATAGATGGACATCCTCCCTGACAGCTGACTGGGGAGGTTGGAATCATCCGTGTATAGAGAGCTCAGCCCCTCTGTAGGCCTGCAGTACATAGTTATGTTCTGTCTATATGCTGTGTTATTCAGCAGCCTGTTCCAAGTTACAGCACACACAACCTTCATTTACAGTTGAGAACTCACACACACACCTGTCTGGAGTTAAATCAAATAAATAAAATGTATCAATGTATACATAAAGATGCCTCTCCGGGAATCATCACCTTATCGTGGTGGAGAGGTTTGAGTGTCCCTATGACCCTGAGAGATGTGTTGTCTGGAGCCTTGTGCTCCTGGTAGGGTTTCCCAATGCAAAGTGGTATCAGGTGAGGGGCCAGACTAAGAATGGTTCAGAAGACCCTTCATGAAAGAACATAAGAGAGGAGAAGTTACCCTGCATGGAGGAAGCCCGGGGTCCCCGTCTGGAGCCAGGCCCAGAGAGGGCTCTCTGGTGAGCAGCTGGTGGCTGGGTTTGCCACGAAGCCCAGCCGGAAGAAGCAAGGTGGCACTTTCCTCTCCATCCTTTAGGCCTACCACTCATGGGAGGAACCATGGGGGTCGGGCGCACTGTCACATGGGTGGCAGTGAAGGTCAGGGTCCTCAACGGACCAGATCCGGGAAGCAGAGGCCAGCTCTGGGGATGTGGATCACCTCGCTGTCGGGGAAGGAGCCAGAACTTGTGCGGGAGGTGGAGCGGTACCATTCAGATCTTGTCATAGTCTTAGTTGACAAGTTCTGGAATCGTTCTCCTGGATAGGGGATGGACTTTATTCTACTCTGGCGCTTCCCAGGGTGTGAGGTGCCGGGCGGGTGTGGGGATACTAACAAGCCCCCATTTGAGCGCTGCTACATTGGAGTTTACCCTGGTGGACAAGAGGGTCACCTCACTATGCCTACGGGTTGTGGGGGGGAAAACTCTGACTGTTATCTGTACATATGCACCAAACAGCAGTTCGGAGTATTCGGCCTTCCTGGAGACCCTGAATGGAGTCCTGTATGGGGCTCCAGTAGAGGACTCCATAGTTCTGCTAGGAGACTTCAATGAGCACGTGGGGAATGATGGAGACACCTGGAGAGGTGTGATTGGGAAGAACGGCCTCCCTAAATCCGAGCAGGCGTTTGCTGTTAGACTTCTGTGCTAGTCATGGACTGTCTATAACAAACACCCTGTTCAAACTTAAGGATGCTCATAAGTGTACGTGGTACCAGAGCACCCTAGGCTGAAGGTCGATGATCGATTTTGTGATCGTATCATCTGATCTGAGGCTGCATGTTTTGGACACTCGGGTGAAGAGAGGGGCAGAGCTAGCTACAGACCAGCATCTTGTGATGAGTTGGGTCAAGGGGTGAGGGAAGACTCTGGACAGACCTGGTAAGCCCAAACGGGTAGTGCGGGTGACCTGGTAAAGTCTGGAGGAGGCCCCTGTCCATGAGATCTTCAACGCACACCTTCGGCAGAGCTTCTCTGGCATCCCTGTGGAGGTTAAAGGGCACTGAACCTGAGTGGGAAATTTTCAAAGCTTCCATTTCTGCAAGCTGTGTACAGAAAGGATGGGACGCTGTTGACCTCAACAGAGGAGGTAACTGGGCGGTGGAAGGAACAATTTGAGGAACTCCTGAATCTGACTGACATGCTCTCTGTGGTAGAGACAGAGTTGGAAGCTGATGGGGGATTATCCTCAATTTTCCTGGGGGAGGTCACTGAGGTAGTCAAACAACTCCGCAGTGGCAAAGCCCCGGGGATTGATGAAATCTGTCCAGGAATGCTTAAAGCTTAGGATGTGGAGGAGATTTCTTGGATGACACGCCTCTTGAACATTGAATATAAGTCGGGGACAGTGCTAAAAGTGTGGCAGACTGGGGTGGTGGTTCCCTTCTTCATAAAGGGGGACCAGAGAGTGTGTGCCAACTACTCACACTACTCAGCCTCCCTGGTAAAGTCTACTCCAAGGTGCTGGAGAGGAGGGTTTGGCTGATTGTCGAACCTCAGATTGAAGAACAACAATGCAGATTCTGTTCTGGTCGTGGAACAATGGACCAGCTCTTTACTCTCACAACGATCCTGGGGGGGGCCTGGGAGTATGCCATTCCGGTCTACATGTGTTTTGTGGATCTAGAGAAGGCGTGGCTCCCTTTTAAGGCCAATCCCATACCTGTATGTCCAGCAAAAGCTGTGTACGGATTCTCGGCAGTAAGTCGGACTCGTTTCAGGTGTGGGTTGGTCTCCGCCAGGGCTGCGCTTTGTCACCAAACCTGTTTGTGATATTCATGGACAGGATATCGAGGCATAGTCGTGGTGGGGAGGAGTTGCGGTTCGGTTGCCTGGGGATCTTATTGCTGCTTTTTGCAGATGATGTGGTCCTGATGGAATCATCGGTCTGTGACCTCCAGCACTCACTGGCTCGTTTGTAGTCAAGTCTGAAGCGGACACGCAGGATGAGAATTTGCACCGCTAATCTAAAAAGTGCCTACTCTGGGTAGGGAATGATTCCTTACCCCAAGTGAAGGAGTTTAAGTAAGATCTTGTTCGCGAGTAAGGGGAATATGAAGCGGGAGATTGGCCGGAGGATCGGAGCAGCTGGAGAGGTATTGCAATCGCTTTACCACACCATTGTGACGAAAAGAGACTTTAGCCGGAAGGCAAAGCTCTCGATCTACCAGGAAATTTTGTTCCTACCCTCACCTATGGTCATGAAGGGTGGGCCATGACCGAAAGAACTAGATCACAGGTACAATCGGACAAAATTGTTTTTTTCAGAAGGGTGGCTGGCGTCTCCCTTAGAGATAGGGTGAGAAGCTCAGCCATCCGTAAGGAATGGCCAAGAGCCGCTACTCCTTCGCGTCGAAAGGATCCAGTCGAGGTGGTACGGGTATCTGGTAAGGATGCCCCCTGGACACCTCCCTAGGGAGGTGTTCCAGGTGGGAGGAGGCCTTGGGGAAGACCCAGGACTAGGTGAAGAGATTATATCTCCACACTGGCCTGGGAACACCTCAGGATCCCCTGCTGGAGCTGCTGCCCCCGCGACCTGACTCCGGATAAGCAGATGAAGATGGATGGATGGATGGATGGATGGATACATAAAGATGTTTCTTAAATCTTTCAAATAATATTGCATTGTATATGTGGTTGCATTCAAATGAATATGGCTTATAATGTGGACGTTTTTGCTATGGCTGCCGCTGTTTGTTGCTATAGTTCAAAGTACAAAGTCAAAGTTCAAATTTATTGTAATTTGTATTAGAATACAATTAAATACTTGTGCTCTGGCTGTCACATTGCCTTTATAGTTGGAGACATGAATATACTGTAGATGCTACAGTATACAACATTAAAACAACAATACAAAGAATAAATACAATAAACATTCTAATAGTACAGTACAATAAATACCTTGTCTGGGATAGTCATCTGTTATATCTAGTAAAGTGGTGTCAGCTGTTTAGCAACCTAACTGCTTTTGGAAAGAAGCTATTTTTGAGACAGGTAGTACGTGATTTGATGCTCCGATACCATTTTTTTTACGGAAGGAGAGTGAAAAATGCGTGCGCAGGGTGGCTGGTGTCCTTAATTATATTTTGGGCTTTCTTTTTACATAGGAGTTTATAGGAGTTTTTATGCATGATTCTGCCACCAGTGTGCATTGCTTTTAGGTATGATAGGCATATACAGTAGGTATGTAAGTATGTAAGTAATCGTGGCAATAAAAACAATGAAGTCAATATTGCCCAAATATTTAGTGCTTTAGTGGTCATGTTGGACAGTTTGACACCCACGTGTCCACGTACACAGCTAAAGATAAATGAAGAGTATGAGAACGGCTATAGTACGTGTAATGGATATAGAAACGACCATTCAATAAGTTAACAGAAAACACGCACCCATTTCTATTTTTTTAAATTAAAATAACTATTCTAACTATTCATAATGTGGCCGTACACCGCCACGTCTGTAGGTGGCGCTGTAGCGCTTCTGTGAACTGCACAGAGACTAGCTTTCACTGACTCTGATACGCAGTATTAAACTGGCGTGGGCCTGAGCAAGATGCTAACTCTTGTGTCTCTTCGTGTATTTCCAGTTTATTCACCGATACACAGGGCTATTCAGCTTGTGTATCATTTGCTGCCGGTCCAGATATCCCCTAGGTCTGGAGCCGGTAACATACGCAGTGTTTTACACATTGTAATTAATAAATAGCTCTGTTGTTATGAGTAATGTAGACACGTAATAAACATCTCATTATCATATTTTAATTAAATTGTAGAGGAAGCCAGCCTTTCCTTGTACTCTCAGAGCATTCACCACTGTTATGGTAAATGATAAATTGACTGCATTTATATAACGCTTTTCCAACCTTCCCCGACAGACAGAATGTGTGTGTGTGTGTGTGTGTGTGTGTGTGTGTGTGTAAGAAGAGCAAAACATGCTAGCATGTCGTGTATTTTCCAATTAGGTTCACAGTTCCTCCTGTGGTTACAGTACGGTAATACACAGACTGACACGGCCATATCGGTGACTCTGTGTCACAACATTGTACCTCTGCATGCAGTACAGTAGGTGCTGTGTGGAGTGTGTGTTCTTGATAAAAGAAGCCTTGTAACGTTACAGTATCAAGCACATAGGTTTAACAAGTACACGGGGGCAAACTCTCCACTCCCCTCCTCTCTTCTCTTCACTGAGTGCCACTCTGAAAGAAGGATGCACTTAAAATTATTCATCCCCTCATCCTTGCCAACTACAAATTCAAGGAGAATATAGTGAGACGGCCATTCATCCTTTGGCCCTCCTTCCTGTTAGTTTGATGACTCCAACCCAGAGGACACGCACGTGCACACACAACCACACACCGTACAGTAACACGCGTTCAATATGAATGACAATGGGACTTACAGTGTGTGTGTATGGCAGGCTCAGCTGGTCAAGAGCCCAGTGTTTGCTTAAAGCCTAGAATCAATGCTTGTCTTTGGCCTTTTTGACCCCCCCCCCCACCACCACACACACACACACACACACGTGCACGTTCCAAAATTAGTGTGTGTGTGGGCATGCATGCATGTGAGTAATTTCTGAGTGATTGTGTGTCTGTTTGTGTTTCCTAACTTACAAATAACTTTGTCTCATCTTTTTTTCTGTCATCCATTCTCTGAAGGGGTTGAAGTTTGACTTAAAAAAGGTGTGTTGACTGCAACAGTTGACATGATGGGGCATTGTGCTGCAGCTGCAGTTCTAGTTCTGTAAATACATATTTGTGTGTGCTATATGAAGACTCCTTGTGAATACTTATGTCTTATACGTTTTTATTAATATACAATAAAATCAATGTTTAACATTAAAACTGTTGGCTGGAAATGGCAGTTTTATTTAATTGCTCAATAGAAGCTCTTAGCAGTAGAAATTCTGTAATTGTATGAAATTGAATAGTAATAGAATAGACTTTAGCTTAACCCCCGAAACACCAACATCACGGTGATAAATGCCTGATGAACCATTAGTGAGAACAATCTCTTTATCGCAAAACAAGTTTTTTTAAGTCTCAGTCTTATGTTAGTGCTAAGTGAGGTAAAACTAATGCTCAACAGACATTGCGGCATGGTCCATCACCCCAGCACCAATAGGAAGCGTCTCGCCCGGTCGCTCCAACAGGGAATATCACACACAGCGAGGGTCACGTGACCATATGCCATGGGTGGTTCATTTCCTAGTGGTTGTCTATTTTTTATTACTAACTTGTTATAAATTACTATAACTAGTTGGTAGCTAAGCTACCATAATCTTCTGATGTAGCTTTAACATGAGGAACGAAGCAGTGTAGATACAAAAGAAGCAGTGAAAAGAGCTGCTACAGGAGCCAGGACCGACAAAACTGCATTTTCTTTTGTGTTTTCAGGAGCGTCGACAAATTTAACTGTGGCATATTGTGTCGCTGGGTGGCATGTCGACGCGTGTCGATGCGTTCCTAGCCGGCCTGCGGTAGGGTTGTACATAGAAAATAATAAGGGTGGCTATCTTGACGCGTCGGATGGCGCCGGTATAGCATGTCTTATACAGTATAAACAGTAGAACCCTATCTTCAGGACTATAAACAGTATGAATAGAATATAAAGCTTACTATTATTATTATAAACTGGGTGTAACGCTGCGGTGGAGGCGAGAGCAAACGAACGACAAGAAAACAACGGATATGGTGCCAAAAACCACGAGCCCT
>JAODUK010002979.1:0-11735 GCA_027564635.1 Typhlichthys eigenmanni | reverse complement strand
AAGGGGGCAGGGAACAAGGAACAATGGGGCAGGGAACAAGGGGACAGGGAACAAGGCGACAGGGAACAGGGAACAAGGCGGCAGGGAACAGGGAACAAGGGGGCAGGGAACAAGGCGGCAGGGAACAGGGAACAAGGGGGCAGGGAACAGGGAACAAGGGGGCAGGGAACAAGGCGGCAGGGAACAAAGGGCAGGGAACAAGGGGACAGGGAACAAGGGGGCAGGGAACAAGGGGGCAGGGAACAGGTCCTACCTGTCTCAGCCAGTTGTTGTGGCTCAGTTTGAGCAGACGGGGGAACAAGCCTTCGGTCCTGGCCCTCATGAACTGCTTCCACTTCCACACATACTTCCCCAGAAGGTACTGCTCCCTCAGTTCTGGCTTGCTCAGGGGCTTGGTCACCTCCTCCTGGCCTGGGGACAGTAACGGAGGTCGTCGTCATGACGACGCGTAATGGCAATCACCCCCATCCACACACACAGACAGACGGGTAAGGTCCACTTACATCTGGCAGGGAGACACTTCTTCCAGGCGTCATAGGACGCTTTGGGGTCCTTCTTGAGCCACAGCTGGGCCTGGGCGTGGATCTCATTACTGTAGGGCCTCACCGTGGTCAGGGACTCCACCGCTGCATCCTGCACACGCGCACGCGCACACACACACACACACACACACACACACACACACACACACACGCGTCAGTGTGTCAGTGTGTTCTTCTACCCAGCTCAGCAGGAAGGAACAAGCTTGTTGTGTTACCCATCTCCTGTCTCCACACAGGCTAGTGTGTGTGTGTGTGCGTGCATGCACATACCTTGTTCTTCTTGCTGGTGGGGGCGGGGGGCTTGATGAGCTTCTGCAGGATCCTGAGACACATGAGGGTGATGTTCTCCACCACCACAGGGGTCTTGATGTTCACCGACATCAGAAACAGGCTGAGAGCTGTGCACATGCACACACGCGCGCACATTGAGAACACACACCAACATCTGAGGCTAGTCAGTCAGGACCACTAAAGTCAAATATACATTCATATTTCTATTTGGCAGTATGGCTCTGTTCTGGGAGCTGCCTGCCTGCCTGGTTTTCGGCAGGCTAGATGCTTGTTGGTCAAAACAAATATATTCTAGAAGTTAACAGTATCTGATCATACTTGTGTACTTGAGATATTTGTGTATTTTCGAGTGACAAATCGTACCAGTGTACTTTGATGTCAAAATGCATACCTGCTACGCAAAATGCGTACAAGTTGGCAGGTCTGATATAGTGAAGTCATAAAGACAGCTAGTTATGATATAGTACTGACATAACAGTGATGTAAAGACATCTCCAGACTAAGCCTGATGTCATCTTACCACATCGCAGCCTCAGCTCCCAGCACCCTCCCTCTTTAGAGATGGAGTCTGTGAGCAGCAGCATCTCGTACTGCAGGTTACTGACCTGGTGGAGACACAAGCAACACGGGGGTCAGCGTCACCTGGCATGAGCACAGAGAGACACGCTAGGCAAGGCAGCGTGCACACGCACCACGTCAGGGTTGGCCCAGTGGCCCTTCAGGGCCGACGACACCTTGGTGATGATGAGGTCATTCATCTGCTGGGTGGCCTCTGGGTGGTCCCTGGAGCACCGCAGGAGACATGGGGTTAGATATGGGGAAGACATGGGGGAGATAAGGGGGGAGAGCAGTACAATGGGAGGTACTACAGGAATGTGTCACGTGCAACACCACAGTAAATAGGCTACTGATTCCTGTCACCTCTGGTTAGGCCTAGAAATGAACCTTTAAACACCCCCCCCTCCCCCCTTCACCTGGTGAGCAGGCAGCCCCCCCCCCCTCACCTGGTGAGCAGGCAGACCAGCTGGCGCACCTCGTCGCGCATGGAGGCGGTGCCGCGGCGCAGGTTGTACTCAAAGAGCTCGCGGATCAGGCCCTGCAGTACCAGGATCTGCCTGAGGGCGGGGTTGGTGGCCAGGGCACGCAGCAGCGTGATGCAGTGGCCCGTGACGGCTGAAGCGCAGCCGTAGCATTTGTTGGAGGAGGTGTGGCCGCAGCCCAGCACCGACAGGGCCCGGTACTGACTGGCTGTGAAGGTGGGCTGGTGGCCCCCACCCCGGGACGACCTGGTGGCTGCCTCACGCTGCTGCAGGTCGTACTCCAGAAGCTCCTTTCGGGAGGCCAGCACCTTCTGTTGGGGGGGGGGGGGGGGTTAACACAGTGACTACAGCTCCTTCTGTTGGGGGTGGGGTATTTTACACATACACTGACTACTGGTGCCCTGTATATGGACCCTAATGATGATGTCACTAGTAACATGATATCACCAGCTGCATGGAGCCATATCTAGTGATGAGCCCAGCACCATGTGACCATGTGACCAGGTGGTCATGTGACCAGTCCACCCTGCCTGCAGCAGCAGCAGGAGGTGCAGCAGGCCTCACCTGGATGATCTTGGAGAGTTCGTCGAAGGAGGTCTTGCAGTCCCCGCTGTACTCCTGGGCCAGCTGCTGGATGTAGCGGTTAACGTTGGCCGAGGACGAGCCCAGCCCCGCCCCCTGACCCGAGTCGTCCTAGCAACGGCAAACAACCTCGAGTCACACCCACGGTCACAGAGGAGGGGGGGATGGGTGCTGCATGACTCACCTGGGGCTTCTCCGGGGCGGCCTCGTTCACCTTGGACAGCAGGCTCTCCAGCTGGGGCCGGTGTCCCATCAGCTGGTGGTACACCCGGTCTGCCTTGTCCAGCAGGGTGTTGATGTTGGTGACGGCCTGGAGGGACACACGTGTTAGCCCCCACGTTAGCCTCCTGGAGGATAACTCCACCTTTAACCCCCCCTGGCTGGCTGTTGGCTCCAGCTTTAACCCCCCCCCGGCTGGCTGTTGGCTCCACCTTTAACCCCCCCTGGCTGGCGGTTAGCTCCACCTTTAGCGGAGGCCAACAACTAAACGAGCTGGAAGTGCCCGGCCACGTCTCACCTTCTTCCGGTCCTCCTCATTCTCGATGGGGTCCACGGCACAGCAAGGCTTGGCGTACAGCATGAAGTCGAAGCGGGCGTACTTGCAGAACCCGCAGGCGTTGCACAGGAAGGGGTCCTTCTCGTCGTAGTTGATGGACCTGAGCGGTAGAGAAGCAGTTCGTCAGGTAGATGGTCAGAGCCAGAGCCATGCAGGAGTCACGGCAACAGAACATTCATGTAGATGCAAAACATTTCCAGGAAATGCTTGGCAGGAAATTTGAACGGATAAGTACAGATATAACTGCATTTATTATTAGTCAAATAAATAGATTTACAGTTATAATATATTTACAGGGTGCTTCTAGTATTCACTGCTAACTTCCAGGGAGTGTTACGAGGTCACAGTCTGCTATTGCTGTGACAGTAACGGTCCAGTAGAGTGAGCGGAGGCTTCTGACCACAGCCCAGCACCAAGACCAACACTAGCAGAACAGCAGCAGTACCTGCACTTGTGGCACTGGTACACGTTCTCCCCACAGTTGCCACACACGCCGGGGTTGGCGGGCACGGAGGCGCTGCACCGCGGGCACTGCAGCGTCTCGCTGGACGCCTGGTAGTTCTCGTAGAAGTCGCAGAACTCGATCATGAGGTTGGAGGCCACGATGGGCAGCGGCAGGTCGATCTTCACCTCCGTCTGGCCTGGGCTCAGCTGCACCTTCTTGGCCTTGTGCCAGCGGGCGGGCCTGGGGAGGGGGTTATTGATTATGTCCTGTGTATTGATTATGTATTGATTATGTCCTGCGTATTGATTAGGTATTGATTATGTGCGGATTATGTACTGTGTATTTATTATGTGCTGACTATGTCCTATGTACTGATTATGTATTGATTATGTCCTGTGTATTGATTATGAACAGGGTCTGGACACGCTCCATCAGGAAGTGTTGTCGTTGCCTCCTGCTGACGGCGTTAGAGAGCCTGCCTGCTCCCCCTGCTGGGCAGCAAAGGCAGGGCACACTCACTTGTTCTTGAGCTCCACGATGGCCTGCACGGTGCGGTTGTTGTAGTACAGGTTGATGGTGCGCACCATCTTGGTGCGCTTCAGGTCCCCCACCTTCACAGTCACTTTGCTGATGGTGTGGCTGCCGATCAGCTTCACCACCTGCTGGGTGGTGGTGTAGCGCGTGTCCACCTTGATGGACGACAGCTTGATGTTCTGTGGGGTTACATGGGGGTCACAGGCAGGTCAGGGGTCACATGGGGTCAAGCAGAGTCACAAGGGTTACAAATAGCGGATTTAAAAACAAAAACTGAAGGAAAATATATAATAAAAGGCAGATAAATGTTTACATAGTTATATTATAGTGTTGCAAGATAAAAATATATAATAAAAGGCAGATAAATGTTTACATAGTTATATTATAGTGTTGCAAGATAAAAAATATATAATAAAAGGCAGATAAATGTTTACATAGTTATGTTATAGTGTTGCAAGATAAAAATATATAATAAAAGGCAGATAAATGTTTACATAGTTATGTTATAGTGTTTGAAATAGAGCCCTCTTGGGCCATAGCTATTTACTGTTAGCATGCCTCTCAAGGCTACAAGGGCGAACCCCCCGGAGCAGCGCTTACCGAGAGGGGGACCTCTGGGTTGTTGCACACCAGGCAGGGGTCGCTCTCCAGGAAGAAGCCGTCAAACTCCACCAGGCCTGAGAGCGTGCTGGAGGACAGGCAGGTTCAGAGCAGGGCCTCAACACTGTTGCTAGCTAGCCAGGCTGCATTTAGCTAGCCTGCAGTTAGCTAGCTAGCTAACTTGCCAGGCTGCAATTATGCTACATTTATTAGACATAATGATTGGTTAGCTAGGCAGCATTCAGTTAGCTAGTCAGCTTGCTAACTAGCCTCCCTGCAGGCTGCAGTTAGCAGGCTGTGGTGGTCTATAGGGGCTTACTTGTAGATGTTGGAGTTGGGGTGGTTAGTCAGGATGTGGTTCTGTGTGCGGAGGATCTCCACGGCCTTCTGGGAGTATTCCTTCAGCTGAGGGGGGCGGAGAAGAGGCGATGCATGGTAAATGGACTTATACTGCCACACTGTGGACATTGAACAATTGAACACTAGTGACCGAGTCCGCCCAGCCCGTTACCATAGTAACCCACGCGTCGGGCGGCCTCGAGTAAGCCCATCAGAAGATATCGCAGGCGAGTGAGTCAGGTCAAAACGCGACAAAGCAGCACTTCCGACCAAGTAATAAATATCTACTGAAACATTGGCGTGAGAGCGAGGACTCCCCGATCCTCGCTCTCACAAACACACACACAGACAGCGGCACAGACTAATGAAGCGGGGCTGCTCTCATGCCCTGGCTGTAGCGATGTCACGAGAACTGATCTTACAATGTACTGTACACAGCCAAATACAAAGATCAATATAAAACACTTTGTTAAGCTGTATATGCTAAGTTATGAGCTTGATACTGAGATACCTAGCTTTTAATAACTGGTGATATGGTAGATAGGCTACATAAACAGAGCCTCGTTCAAGAACATATGAATATTTAATCATGAATATTTTATTATATATATATATATATAAATATATATATATATACACACACACAATATATATTGAAATATATGATTATATTTTGCCCCGTGTTATCAAAATGAGTATTGAGAACCGTGGAATTTCACTGGTATTGGTATCGACTACTACATTTTGACATCCCTACTTGGCTGTCAATAGATTAATCTGCAGCCATACCAAACTATAAAGTTGGTTAGGCCTGCAAAAACACTAACCACACTGTAAACACACTGTAAACACTCTGAGGTGCTGCCTTCAGCAACACCTCAGTGAGGCTGGTAGCCTCACCTGCTTCTCCGTCTGGGGCGTCTTGAGGGAGAAGTAGCCCAGCAGGTCCACGAACTGGGCGGCCTTGCGGCCGTAGGCGGGCAGCTCGGGCCAGATAGCCCAGGTCAGCTCCAGCAGCAGCTCCTGCTGAGCCTTGGTGGAGTGCCTGCACACACACACACAACACATCTCAGGCAGGAATAGTACAGCTTGTGTGTGTGCGTGCACCTGTAGATGTGCAGGGCCAGGCAGTGGGCCTGCCGTGTGTGTGTGTGTGTGTGTGTGTGTGTGCGCGTGCGTGCGTGCGTGTGCGTGCACCTGTAGATGTGCAGTGCCAGGCAGTGGGCCTGCCGTGTGTGTGTGTGTGTGCGCGTGCGTGCACCTGTAGATGTGCAGGGCCAGGCAGTGGGCCTGCCACCGCACGGCGGAGGAGTTGGACTCCAGCAGGAAGCAGCGGAGGAACTGGATGAGCGTCTCCTTGTCAGCAAACCTGTTGAGCTGCCCCACTAGGGCCGTGCTCAGCTGGTCCTCCTGGCTGGCCCCCGCGCCCTCGCCTGTCAGGTATGATGGGATGGTTACTAGGGAACATTGAAAACTAGTTGCCTGGTAACCAGGCAGGTCTAGCCACATGCTAACCCATTTTAATAACCTATGCTAACCCATTTTACCACCACATGCTAACCCATTTTAATAACCCATGCTAACCTATTTTAACACCACATGCTAAAACATGCTAACACATGCTAACCCATGCTACAACACCTTAACTACCCATGCTAACCCATGCTAACCCACCCATGCTAACCCATTTTAACACCACATGCTAACCCATGCTACCACACGCTAACCAATGCTACCACACCTTTACTACCCATGCTAACCAATGCTACCACACCTTAACTACCCATGCTAACCCATGCTACCACACCTTTACTATCCATGCTAACCCATGCTAACTCATGCTAAACCAGGGAAGCCGCCTCACCCTCCTTGTCCTTCTCCTTGTCCTCCTTCTTGCTCTTCTTGCTGGAGGACTTGCTGGGGGCCGGGGTGGCTCCTGTCTGCGCCCCCCCGCCCCCTCCCGACGAGGAGGAGGGGGAGAGCACCTTGCTGCCACACAGGGCGCTGGACAGCAGCTGCAGCAGGACGGGGGACACGCCCTCATCCACCAGGAAGCTCACCTGCAGCAGGAAGTACAGCACGGCTGTACGGGGGGGGGGGGGGGGGGGGGGGAGAGAAGTGAGTGACAGGTCTAAAGCATGACCGTCATACAGTGGTGCTTACTGTTAAAGCTGTGTGTGTTGTTGACCCTTTTACTAGCCTTAATGCACCGGAAATGTTGCTGTATAGCAGCAGACTGATGCTGTATAGCAGCAGCAGACTGATGCTGTATAGATGCAGTCTTTTTTTATGTTTTGAAGGCTATATTGATGTCCACCAGTAGGTGTCAGTAGCGTTCTGGCGTGCGTGTGATTGGCTCTGTGATCCCATGAATTAGACGCAGCTAAGTTGCACCCAAGACGTGACTGAATGATATCGGAGAAAGCGGACATAATATGTAATATTAACCCTTTGTTACATTTGCTGAAAGGTGAGAGAGTTCATATAGTTTATATAAATATCGGAAATAACTTTTAAAATCATCTCTCCAATGTTTTGTTGTGATATAAACTGATATTGACTTATTGCCCAGCCCTAACAGCGATGCAGACTGATGCTGTTTAACGATGCAGACTACAAGACAACTCACAGTCATCCTTCATGCAGAACTTCTGCCAGTTGACAGTCCTCTGTGTGGCAATCTCAGCACAAGCCTTCAGATGCTCCATCTAGATGGTGAACAGAACATGAACACATGGATTATAACAGATACCATTCATTAGTTTAGCAGAAAGAAAGATGTGCCTTTAAAATCAACATGTTTTCAAACTTACAGAGCGAAACAGATTTTTAGGAGCGACACACATTAAACTATTCAGAGATATTGCCGGTGTGGTTCTGGGGTCAAAGGTCAGTTCTCACCAGGCTAATCAGCGTGTCGTACTGCAGGGCGGAGCCTGAGGTCGCCGTGACAACGCTGGCGCGGAGGAAGACTCCCTGCTCCTCCAGCAGCCTCTTGATGGCACGCACGTGAGAGTCCAGCGTGTGCAGGTCACGCAGCTGCCTGTACTTGTCCTTGGAGCCGCAGATGAAGAGCAGCAGCTTACGGACCTGCCTCCGCACGAAGGGCGTCTGCTGGATCATCAGGTACTGTGGGGGGAGGGGGGGACGATATGGAACAGCATGTTCATATTTCAATATCATATATGGAGTCTTTTGGGCAATTACTACTATGTTGTGTGTATATAGGCTACTCAATGTTTAACATATCTTTATTCATATTTTATGATTTTTTTTTTGAGTGTTTTGTGAAGCATAACTGTTATGTCATGAGCACAAAATATACTAGCCACGATTTGTGTTTACAAATAGGTGCATGACTTGCAGGTGGAGTGATATATTTGCTCACAGTGAGTAAAAATGTTTTGGGAGCAAAACATTATCTTACATTTATGAATAATATCTAAACAGTATAAAATCGGCATCAGTATCGGTATAGGCCAAAACCATCCAGATCGGTGCATCCCTAATATTATATTAAACTAATTTTGAGTAAGCATCTCTCAGATCCCCTGACAGCTCACGACCCCACCCTCCCTGACAACCACTGGCCCTTGACAGAGGTCACAACTCCACCCTCCCTGATAACCACTGGCCCCTGACAGAGGTCACGACCCCACCCTCCCTGACAACCACAAGGCCACTTGGTCACTAGAGGTGCCTTGCTACACGTGCATGGGAGAACTTACCTCAGACAAGAAGTAGAACCAGGAGTGGTCAAACACGGGCGGGGGGATGCGGGGGTTGCCGTCTGCGATCTTCTTGATCTGGTAGGGCAGGCGGAGCACCATCTCCGTCAGCAGCTGGGAGTAGGCCTCAAACACGTCCGCGGCGTGGCCCTGAGGAGAAGCACCGCACAGCCGCGTCAGGCTAGCAGCCCGAAGTGTAGACGCTAGCTCCATGCTAGTTACATGCTAGCTCCATTCTAGTGTTATAATACTAGCTCAAGGATCACAACAAAATTGTTGAACTGAAATAATGTATTATACAAAACAAAACACTAAGGAACATGTAAAAGCTATCTCCATACTAGCACCAACAAGCACTGTGACATGTAAAGGTTAGTGCCTTGACTTCTCACCCTTTATGCAGACCAGAACAACAATCAATCTGACCATATTTCTGCATCAAACAGTTTAGAGCGTAGAGAGAGTTTATGAGTGTCATTTAGCTCTAAGGGACCGACTCCAGATTGAGGAGCTCAACGGCACTGACTGGAGGGTGAACCTGATATGTTTTTGATAGTGGGGAAACCCGAGCACCCGGAGGAAACCCACGCAGACACGGGGAGAACATGCAAACCACACAGAAAGGCCGGGTCCACTGGGGTTTGAGCCACAGTGCTATCCACTGGGCCACCGTGTAGCTTAAGCGGTCCATGTTTGCTTCCATTGAAATGCATTACAGTGCTCCATCTTGTTACCTTGACGTACTGCCGCAGGAAGAAGGGGCTCATGTCCGGGGGCGAGGAGGCAGTGTGGGGGCGCAGCAGCTGGCTGGCGGCCACAGGCTCCTCCTCGCCCTGCTGGGTCTTCCAGAAGTCCAGCAGGGACTTGAGCACGTGCAGGCAGTAGTCAATGGCGCCCAGGCTCAGCAGGGCCGTCGCCGTGGCGTTGGAGATCAGAGAGGAGGACTGGGAGGTGAGGGGGGTGGAGGGAGAGAGATGAAGGACAAGAGCAGATGTAAACTCTGCTGCAGAGGGGGCGGGGCCTAGCTCATAGGGGGTGGGACCTACATGACAGTGGCCTATCTCAGTCCTATATGACTGAGGGGGCATGGTCTATGTTGTAGGGGCGGGTTCTATATCGTAGGGGGTGGGGCCTATATGACGGGGCATGGTCCATACTGTAGGGGGCGGAGCCTGTATGCCAGGGGACTTGACCTACATGACAGAGGGGGCGTGGTATGTATAATAGGGGGCGGGGCCTACCTCAGAGGAGGCCTTGGGGGCGGTCTTGGTGCGGGACATGAACACACTGAGCAGCCTCATCACCACCAGGTGGACCTCGTTGACGGGGCAGCGCTCGTTCTTCTTGGACACGTCCTGTAGAGGACAGCAGGCACAGCTGACACACCTGTGTGTGTGTGTGCGCGTGTACGTACTTGTGTGTGTGTGCGTGCGTGCACGTACCCTGCGGTGCATGCCCAGCTGGGCGATCAGCTGGGCCAGCAGGTCGTCCAGGGCGCCCTTGTCCTTGTCGTCGTCCCCGTCCAGGTCAGAGGTCAGCATGAGCAGCACCTGCATGTAGGGGATGGCCTGCACCCCCCCCACTTCCTGCAGCTGGGGCAGCTGCTGCAGGAGGCGCTCCAGCAGGAGGAGACGCACCATGTGGAGCCTAGCGCGCACACACACACACGCACACACACACACACACACGCAGACACACACACGTTATTCCAGCTGGTATGCTGGAAAAAAAGATATACCGTTCTCCATGTATTGGATTACTATTATTACTATTATTATTATTGTCCAATAACTGTCCAATTGTCACCGATACCGATCCAGCTATTTAAGTCAGTATCGGACCGATTTCCGATCTCAGTATCGTAGCCATCCCTAAATATTAGTTTCATAGGAAGTTTCATAGACTTGGCAAATGCATTTTTCAGAAGTACTCCGTTGTAGGTCTTCTTAGCAGTTATTCAGATGCTTATATTGTTCATATTGATATCGGAATTATACCGTATCGACCAAAATTACGATATACTGTATATTGTGATATACATTCAGGCCATATCATCCAGCCCTACCTTCTGTACCAGAATTGTATTGTTTTCAACGTGTGCCTCAGGTGTGTACCTGTTGCTGGTGTGCACGTCCCCCTCGTTCTCCCCCTCAGAGCCCTCCCCCTCCTGCTGGGCGGCCGTGGTGCTGATGGCCCCTGTGCTGGAGCTCACGCTACCCGGACCCGCTGGCTGGCCCTCGGCCACGGCATCGCCGTACGCACTGCTGCGGCCGGACACTAGAGGGAGCACAGGAGCACATGGTAAAACAGCAGGAGACCAGAGGAGGCAGGAGGACACGAGGAGAGACAAGGGGAGTCATTAGGATACAAGGAGACACAGGGAGACAAGGACAGACATTAGGACACGAGAAGGGTGACATGACAGGGCTAGCTAGCATGTTGCCACAGGGACAGGCGAGAGGGTGGGACCAGGCCAGGGGGCGGGGTCTCACCACTGTGCTCCCCGGCCACAGAGTCGATGGCAGAGCCTCCGCTCTCCGAGCCCACGCTGCCTCCATGCTCCGCAGGGGACGTGCGCAGGGTGGAGCCATCTGTGGCCGCTGTGCTGCCCTCGTCATCTGATGCTGGGGCTGCAGCACAACACACCTGTCACTCAACTGGCACACCTGGCACTCAACTGGCACACCTGGCACTCAACTGGTGAAGCACAACACACCTGTAGGGTTGGGTACCGAAATTCTGTTCCAAGTTTGAACCGAATAGAAAATGGCAAGAACTCTTTAAAATAAATAATATTTTGGTTCTGCTAGTCGGTTCCAAAATGCGATTTAATTATTAGAAATAGTTTTAGCTGATGCGTAGCCATCTGCCTGTCACCCTGTACGCGTCATCGCTGCAGTGTATTTCAGAACCTAGCATACATGTACAGTACATGTACCGTGTGAAAGATGGATCTCACTTAACGGTCAAAAGCTGGCCTCATTTTAAGAAAGAAAACGGGGACAAGGCAAGTTGCGCGTTTTACCTTTTGATCTGCCAGCAACTGATACAGGACGGCTGAAATACTGTCACGTCATT
>JAODUK010002978.1:0-11735 GCA_027564635.1 Typhlichthys eigenmanni | reverse complement strand
TCAGTACAATAAATAACATAACGCGCACATTTTTCTTTAATGTAAATATATTGTCACCCAAAGTATAAGACTGCATTTTTTTTGAGGCTGTGACCGATTTCCCCCCCCCCCCCACACACACACACACACATACACATACACACACCCTTCCCTCCAAATCCCTTATCACATCGTCTCACACCATAACCGCCTGTTCAACCAATGCAGGTGATATGTTTTTGTTTGTACATGACCTTCTAAGGAGAAACGTCACCTAATTGAAATGCACCGCACCTGCTACAACAGTGTTTGGAACATCTCTCGTTGCAGCTGTTAAATCAGCCATGATTCTGTTTAACAGATCATAGATTATAAAATATATATAAGCCATATAAAATCAGAACTGTTTTCCTGTGTTTTCGTTGACACTTATAATTAACTATGGTTGAAACCACCATTACAATAACCTGTTGTTTTGATTTAAAATTGTAAGACTTGCACTTCTCTGTCACAGTAATGACCTTTTGTGGACAGTTGTTTTTCAAAGTATCAATTACAATTTCAATTAAAATTGCAATTGTAAAAATATAAATTTCAATATGTATGGATAGGAATTGTAAAGAAATTGTGTAGTGTACCTTTTAGATGTATTTTGAACATGTAAGAACCCGGAGCAGAAAAACATACTCTGCAGATTTGGACAGAAGAAAACATTTTCTATTAACTGTATGGTTATCCAGGTTTAAATAACAGAGCTAGGCCTTCTGGATGAATGTCAATTTGAAGCACATTCTATTTTGCAGATTCAATAATGTTTATAAAAGAAAAACACAAAGACGCTAGAGTTGCAGTTTCTTTCTTTGCTGCCATTTTGCTGCATGGCCTACACAACTGTCAGTTCCACATAATTGCACATATTCTTTCTATTAAATATACAAATATGGCCACTACAGTTGACATTCTTTAATAACTGTGTCCATACATACCTGGACAGTAACCATGCAAATTTGAGTCAGAGTTATTGAGCTTAAGTTCTGGTACATATTAACGGAGTAACATTCCAAGCAACAGGCATGCAGATGCTATTTCCTCCACACACATTTGAATGAAAGTGAATGGAATACTAAAGTGTAGGGCTATACAGCTAGACCTGGACAATGCTACTTACTGAACATTTCAAAATATGTTGTTAAGTCTTCTCGCTCTTGAGTCGAATTGTCCTCGTCTCAAACGTCAAAGCCTGCTGTGACGGCAGTTCACCTGTATGACACACGTGCGTGCGTGTGCGTGCGTGCGTGTGCGTGACAGTCCATGTATCTGTAACCACAGTGCCAGTGCAGACCAACACGGTCCCTCCCAAGAAGGTGCAGCCAGGCATGCTTCAGTCCAGCCTGGTGCAGGCTAGCGTGGCCACCATGCAGAACCCCATGGGCTGCAGCCTGCCGCGCCTCTCCGTGTCCTCCCGACCCGTTACCATGGTAGCAAGCATGGACGGCGCGGCAGTGGCGGACGGCGCGGCCACCTTCACGGTGATGAAGTGGAAGACGGTGCTGGCGGTGTTCATTGTGGTGGTGGCCTACTTGGTGGTGGGGGGCTTGGTGTTCCGGGCGTTGGAGCAGCCCTTCGAGAGCAACCAGAAGATCACCATCACTGCAGAGAAAGCCGCCTTCCTGCACAAGCACCCCTGCGTCTCGCCGGCCGAGCTGGAAGCTCTCATCAAGGTAAGACGTGATTGGTGGATACTGGAGCTGGGCTTCAGCCCTGCTGGATGTGGTCCCTTGTGGGGACTCGGGTCTACAGGAACCTGAGCTGGGCATCGATCAGACGCTATTCAGGCCCTACGCCTACTCACAACTCTGGCAGACATCCAGGGGATGGATGCGGGCGGCACTACACTGGTGTTTAAGTGTGTATTATTATCAGGTCTGTCGGGTTTCCAGAAACCTTGAATGCCTTCAAAGTCCTTGAAGGTAGAACAAATCAACAATTTAAATACAGGTTATTATTAATTAAAGGTATAGTAAGCTATTGCAAGCTAATTGTAAGCTAAAACACTTTTTGTCAAATTCACCAAAAATCTTGCATTTCGCTAGCTTACCGTTCTCTGCGTGTTGAAAAAAGTATCCTTTACACAGCCCTGGCTCCGTGAATAGGACCATAAACCAAGTGGCGAACACCGCTCAATCGATCAACAATGCTGTAGTGCTTTTCTTCATAATGTGTTTCGATGTGTGGGGCGGCGTCGGAGGAATATTGTTTTGATTTGAGCTCGAAGTCAGCAAGCATTCTCGAGAATGACTGACCCTGCCTTTAATTACGGTAATAATTAAAGTGCAGCCAGAGCCATAAATGGCCCAAGCCCTGCTCACTGCACTAACGTGAACATGGCTATAGAGGGCAGGGTAGAGCAGCTGTAATCCAATGGAGAATGGGGAGGGGGGAGTAGAGAGGAGTGCCAGCCACTCAGCACCCAGATGTAATTTAAACACAACAAAACAACGTTTAGCATCAAGGAGTGTACCTTTAAAGGGGAAAGGTACAATGTAAAAGACTAACTGCATAGGGCATGTGCATGAGTGCGTGCGAGTGTGTGTGCTATCTTAATGGATTCTAATCCAAGCACTGGTGATTTCTGCTGGAATCTACAGCCAAGGGATTTTGTATTGAGTGGAGGAAGAACACTCTCAGTGTGTATGCATGTATAAAGTATACTGTGTGGAAATACACTACCTAAATGCAGAGAGGAAAATGGCTTTCATCAGCATTGTAATAATTCTCAAACCTTTTTTGATTATTCTTTTCAATCCAGTTGTTTATGGAAAAGCATGCATATGTGTACATTGCAGTCATTATCTTCCATTTTCATTTCTGGTACAGATTTTTTAAAGTCACGGTTGGCCAGCCTAAATCGTGACTGGCTCAGTTGTCTGTTCAGCAGGATTCTGTGTTTTGTCACAGTAGACACAAGATAACCTGGCAAAAACTCTCTCCATTTGAACAATATTAATGATCAGTAGGCCTACAAATGAAATACATGCTTATGCTTACAGTATAATACAACCTCACTGTTGTGGATATACCTGCTGACGTGCATCTTTACCACAAAGTTGTGAATGGTACAGTGGTGTTGTGTGCCATTAAATGTCTGGTAGGACAAGACCACATAAATGTTTGTAATGTAATGTCACTCATTTTAATTCCACACTACCATTCAAAATTTTGGATTACAATTTTTTATGTAATCATCAATCCACCTATCATTGTCTTACTATTTTATTATTTCTAAACTGTTTAATTAGTTTGTGGTAATCGTGACCAATAAATAGTCCTTAAAGGTTAGCAAATAGACTTATTGTCAAATTAGTAATTAATAAGTAATCTCCTCCTCCTGGCTCTGTAAATAATAACATAAACAAAGTGGCAAACACCATCACAACAACATCCTAGCCTTTGCAATGTGTGGGGTGGAGCTTCTGAGGGAGCACCCTATGGCATTGAAAGGACTAATTTCATGCTCCTTTTAATGTGTTGACACAGTTCCTTGACTTCTCAATGCTATGTAGTTGACAAGATTGTGTGAAAAAACCACATAGTTTATGTGGAATAGCACATCATACAACTACTCTTTAGATAACGGTCTGATTTCAGTGAATGTTGTTTTAAATTTAACAAGTCACTGCCCACCCCGCCCCGACTTCCATGTACGTAGCTGTGTTGACGTGAGGCTACGACTGCTTTACTGCTAGTACCGGTGCAGGCTACTCAAACGCGGTTTGAACATAGTTTTATGGGTTTTGGACCACATGGTTTAATTTCAGCAGTGTTTTCAAGGTGTTAATATTGCGCATGAATTCCGCCTCGCCGTCCAGACTACAGTAAAGGATACAGACGGCAGAATGTAGTTCATTGTTGTTTGTGTCAACAACACAGCAGCAGCTTGGTCACACAGCCCTGCGTAGGAACTGTGTTATGCTTTGATAGCCAGCCATGTATCTACTAAGCACATAATTTCATAAATGAAGGTTAAATTATATCATAGCACAACATCGCAACCATCTCTGCCCTCTAAACAGCCATGTACCCATAAGCACGTATTAATCAATGAATGAATGGTTACATAGCACAAAACCTCAGCCGTTCTTACCGCTACGGGGCTATGATAGATAGGTGGCTAGCTGCTAGCAACAACACAAAGTGATAGGCTATTCGGTTAACCAAGAAACGTTAACAAATTAAACAAAGACATATTCTATCTTTGTTATTATAACGGACGTAACGTTAAATGTTTTGTATGATCTGACTGATCACTGACCCAGATAAAAACATTATTACTCGCGCTACCAAAAACAGCAGTCTGTTTCCGGCAGGGGATACAATTTCGGTATGATACGCGAGTGTGTCTTCATCAATGAGCAATGTTTAGGTTAAGTAAATCAACACAACATTATTTAAGCAGCCTATTTCTAATCCGTTTACCGTTTATGAACAATAGCCTATATCTAATGTAGTTATTGATGTGCATATCACTCTTGATAATATGCCTGTCCTGCAGACTCAACTATGCTATGGTAGTCTGCAGTTACTGAATCATAAAATAGATTTACAGATTTGGTCATCTGCAAATGTTGAACATTATATTTTTACTTAGTGTTTGTGTAGCCTTCCATACTGGTGATCAACATCAGTTCCTTGCCTTGCATATTTTGCTGATACTACATGGCCATATTCTCATAGGGGCGTTACCAAACAAACTGTGCAGTAATCTACGCAACAAATGCACGTTTCTCTCATTTGCCTGTTTCCCCGCCCCTCTTCCATTTTTAGCCAATACCGACCAGGAAGCTACAGTAACAGTCCACTTTGAAAGGCTTACTACTTCTCCGTGTCACATCGACATTGCTAATTCCACAAACAACTAGAAATACTTGGTTTTCATGGAATGTGCCCTTTACAGGGCACATTTTAAATATGTACAAAAATATAATAAAAAAAATAAAATAAAATATAATATAAAAATTATCAAACCAAAACTGATTCATCAGTAGGCATATATTATTATATTTTATAAGGCAAACATATTAGTGTATCTCTAGACAGTTTTCTGGGATATTCCAGTATATCAATATTCCTTAAGGGAAACAATCCAGATAGTCTGTACAGAGTTGTATTGGGTTAATATTGTCTAATTCAATGAATCTCAGAGCCAACTGTTCACATGAAATATATTACCTGTTGCCCGCAAATAGGAATGTAATGTTTTTTACAACCAGGCAAAATGACTCATTCTAATGAGTTTTTGTAATGATTTAAAAAAACGTATGCAAACATTTCTTTTGCATTTATTTGCATTATATTGCATAATAATTCTATGAAATATTAAATGATTATTATTATAGGTGTTCTTGTGCTGGTTGCTTCCTATGCTGCCGTTCAAGGTGAGCTAGTTCAGGCATGTCCTTGATGCTTGGCCTTCCAGGCCGTGACACACCTATCCCTTACTCCCTGAGAGTGGCTCAGCACACTGAGGCTCCATCTGTTGAGTGTGACGCCTGCGTAGACGTCTATGGCACCTGGTGTATTTAATGATGTGTCCCCTGTAGTTCTGTTAAAGATGATTCACTATGCAGAGACATCATTCATGGTTTTCTCAGCCATAACTTTGTTTTTGACTTTGACCTTGGTCTCATAAATCTTATTAGGTTTCCTTTACGAACAATGAGATGCGTGGCATAAACCTGGATAGATCACTAAATCTGCATTCATTGAAAGGTTTCACATTTTCTAATGTACTTATGACCATCGGCTTTCACAAGGTTTCATTGAGCTGTGTTGTTATAGCCACCCTTTGCTACCCATATCCAATCTGTTGTTTTTTAATCTTTCCTAGTACTTTGGGTTGTCAAATTAGGCCTAACAGACCGTTGCATAGCTCCGCCCGTGTCGTAGGCTATCTGGCAGCCAATATGTTTGCCCCTGGGAGACAATACATGCTGGTATGGCTGGACAGTAATTCAATATGTATATTGTGATATATTCATTATTTCAATTATGGTGATATGATTTTAAAACACATTTCTGATATGTTGATATACATTAGGCTACAACAACAGGGTGCAACCGTCAGTTCATTTTATTCCAGCCAAGCAGAAAGACTAAAACACAATTGCTACATCATGTGCATGATCACATGTACTGCAGCCAGTGCTCAGCAAGTTTTCACATGCAGAGCCATTTTTAACTATCTCAGCTAACACTTATTTTAATGTCTGCTTCGTCCGCTATCACAGTCAAGTCTTCCGTTCAACTGGGCTGCGTCTATGAACTAGGCTACTTTCCAAATTTACAGGATTACAGCGCCAGTCACTCGCATACCAGAACCACTACTGACACCGACATGGCAGACATAAATATAGCCTATAGTAAAGGGAACACAAATAGCTTACTAACCAAGAAAATTTGTAAAGTTGAGAGTTTTATGTTTTGATGGTGATGTCACATTACTACAAATAAAAAATAACCAGTTATGCTTTTTGTTTTACGTACTTTTTTCTAAAACAGTATAGTTTTATAGGAGGTTTCAACCTGGCAAATTCATTTTCTGAAGTTATTATAGACATCTATCGTGGGTGTTCTTGTCAGCTTTTCTGAGGATTTATTATTGTTCATATTGATATCGGAAATATATTGTATAGACCCAAATTAATAAATATATTGTGTTAGTGTCCAGCCCTACCTACTGCCATTCAATTAATTAACAACAGTAGTTGACTCAAGGCAAACTGGTGAACATGCCACATCAGTGTCTACCTTAGTCAGACATGTAGTAAAGTCCACCTTCAGCATTTCTTATTGCTTTTTTTCTGCCACTTCCATCTACAGAACAGTGATTCTACTGTCACTGTTTATACTTCTTAATTATAAAACAACATTCATTTCAAACAATTAATTTGTTCTTACGGTCTCTATCATTTTCATGGATGTATTGGGATCACAGAATGGATTACATAGCGGGCTCAGCACCTTGGGTGACGGGGGAACCCATACATGTTGACTGAGAGATTAAAAACATCATAAAGTGCAATGTAGTCCAGTCAGAACAGTAGCCAGCTTGGTCTCTCAGCTTTTGTATTAGATCTGAGATTTTGAGTGTGTGTGTGAATATATCATGAATAGAACTATATGATATTGCTGTTGAAATATACTTTCATTGGATTTCAAAGCAGTATTGTCAATTTGAAAGCTTTGTCCTCGGTGATACGCCTCTGGTGTTACACACTTTGTCCAGTGACTGCCAGTATAATAGTGTCACTCTGTATAGAGATGTGTTGCTAACGTGTTTTGATGGTGGCTGTTAAAGATAATGGTCATTTTTTCACTTAGAAGTTATATCGCCCCTTCTATTGTGGTGGAAAAGCTACCCACTTTTTCAGTCATCTATAATAGAGCATCACACTAGCTGAATCGTAAAGCCTTCTTAATCTGTTTGCCGTGTTCCTTTTCCCATCATTGTCATTAACAGTGTTGTAAGGCTCGGTTTAGTGCTGTGGTTGCTAATGCACAACATTCAATTATAACTGTGCCTGAGAAGTGTTCTAATCGGCCAGCTATCTGTTTTTACATTCCCCTTTAACAGAAGTAAAAAAAAAAAACTCATAGCAAAACAACATTGCCTGTTTGGCTGTTAGCCACAAATACAGCAGCTTTGTCTATATGAAGGTGGAACATGGGAGTGGGCATTGTGCCACACGCTGATTGAGCTGAACAGTGACAACAGACTGCATCGGATCAGACAAGCCTAACACAAGCTTGGTCTCAGCAGTCTGCTTGAGCTGTACTCCTGTACTACCTCTTTTGCATGGATGTTAAAGGAGGAGTCAGCGATTGTATGATAATGCACTTTGTCAAATTCAGCTAATATCTCCAACTAGCTGTGCGCACAGACAAAAGAAGGGGTCAACCAGGTAATCTATTCTACTACTACAACTACTATTACTGATATTACTCACTGACCTATAAATTAATACACACAGCGCTCCCTTTGAAAGTCACGAGGGTAATTGAGGCATATTTCGCTGAAAAATCCTGATCTTGCGGTAACACTACTGCCACATAATTGCATTCTGGGATATTTTGTATCAACCACTCGGACTGTGGCTATTGTTCAAAGCCAATCACACTGCATTTTGTTAATATATAACGAGGCTCTTAACTGATCAGGTTACAATTTACATCTAACCCAGATATGGAGTTTCTTCTAAGTCTAAATAATTGTAAGCAGTAAATTCTTGTGCAACCCTAAATCCTTTATATAAAACATTTAACAAATTGTGTCGAAATGTGTAGGCTACTTCTAGATTATCTTGCATTATTTTGGTGTGAAATAAAAACAGATTAGGCCTACAGCATAACTATCAAAGTGTAGAATTTGATTTACTGGAGGCTGTTTTTGTTACCTCAGAAGATAGTATCTGGCCACTAAGTAAATAACTGCCATGGGCTTTACATTAGATTCACATGTGATCTCCAGTTTAGATTCAAAATTATATTACTTCTCTTTTAGAAAATACCTTACAATTTAATCTTGGGATGGTCATATCATTCCATCATTTTGGAAATTGAAGCTGTGCACATATTTATAGCCTAAGTTACTTACTAACAAAGACCTACATCTAATTTGCCTACAGTAGATCACTTTATGAAACACTGAAATTAACAAGCGTGTTTTACCAGCATGTGTAGGCCTATTGCTACTGATTATTTGCACATCAGTTACACATCTATACTTGTGATTAGTAGTAGGCTAATGCTGGAATAAAATAAATGCTACAGTTAATTTAGGTATTTTATTTAGAAAATAAAAGACGACAGCACACACAAAAACACATGTAACAAAATGTGAATACGTCTGTGAAGGACCAAGCAATATAGCAAAATGCCCAACAGGTTAACGGTGTATTTTGGAGAATACAAAAATGTAATATTTTTTTCAATTATTTTTATATTTATTTAATTATTTATACTTTTCTTTATTTATACTTTTATATATTTATTTATTTTTATTATGGCAGTCCTGGTCCTCCATAACCACGGACTGAGATCACGTCTATGTCATGTCTATAAATGACCCAGAATCACACTATTTTGGAAGCTCTGCGCAACGAACTTGACCATTCAAAACAAAAACAAAAAAATGGCGATAATACCGCAGACCGCGGTATTGGGTCACCCTTAATCACCGCAAGGACATTTTCTTCACTGCAATAGCTTTCAGTGTGACAAATGTTGCTCTAGCTAAGTTTACTTCTGATTTACAATGATTGTGTGTGGGGAAATGACACTCAATGCCACATAATGTCATGTGAAGAAACTTGAAACAGAACACTTTAAGTGTATAGATTTTCTCTAAACCTAAAAGGCAGTTTAAAAATGTTATTATACACTTAAATGCTTACAATTGTTACGACCTGGCTCATGGGCCGTAAACGAAACAAACCAAACACTTAACAAACAAATAACAGAATGAGGTGTGAATGTCTGTAGGTGTAAGTACTGAATATACTGTATGTGGTGCGTGTTGCATGCTAATCAAACTAAGAAACTAACCAACAACAACATGTGTGGTGCCAGGAGAGTCACACAGACAGTGTGCTGGAACACACCTATATATGATTGACATGCCCAGGTGCTCTTAGTTAGCCTAATTAGGGCCAACCCAGCCAATAAGAACAATCGGCCTGCCGAAACAAGGCAGGGCCGTCACACCTCCCCCATAAAAACAAGGTTATACCTTGTAACCTAAGAAACACCAGGCACACAATAAAACCATACCCTAGACCTTATTCACCCAGAACACCCACCCCTTCCACAGCAACCTTGTATTGTATAAACAAGGAGCACTTTAAGAAGAAGGAGAAAGTAACTGCACACCAGGGACACATACAATAAAACCAAAACACAGAACAACCGGTCTCAGGGTGAACACCAAACAAGGGCCAACCAACCAAACCAATCCACCAGGAGTTCCACCTGGACGGACCCAACCAAACCAAAACGCACCACCAGGAAGTGCAACCAAAATGCACAACCCAGGTGCCAAACCCAACCAACCAACCAACTAACCAATATGCACCACTGGTAAACTCAATCCAGCTGCAAAACATACCAAAACAACCAACCATCCACCAACCTATCCCAGCGCCAGATGTCGGAAACAGAAAACCGACCCAAATGGCCCAACAACCCAACGTCAGTCGACCGATTAACCAGATAACCGGCCGACCAACAAACCATGCCGACCAACAAATCCCACCAACCACCTAACCAAAATAACCAACCAACCAACTACCCATATCCTCCAACTAGCCCGTTCACCAATTAACAAATTAACCCCCTTCCTCCTAACAAAGTAAATAGCACCAGCGATGGGGATCCGGCCAAAATTAAAATAAGGCAGGGACAAACTCTGGGCCAACCACGTGATGGGCCGTCGGACCCAGAGCTGCCCCCTAAACTACCAAAACATAACCCCCCGTAAACTAACCAAAAACAAGCCATGAAAACTAGACTACCAGATCCACCATCTAAAAGAACAAAGGTTACAAATCCTGGACGAGCCCCCATGTTACGACCTGGCTCATGGGCCGTAAACGAAACAAACAAAACAAACCAAACACTTAACAAACAGAATAACATAGAATGAGGTGTGAATGTCTGTCTTAGTTAGCCTAATTAGGGCCAACCCAGCCAATAAGAACAACCGGCCTGCCGAAACAAGGCAGGGTCGTCACACAATGTACACATGGCAGTTGATTATGTTCACATGAATTATGTTTCCATTCACTTACAGAGGGCAAGACAGGCATGATGTGATATAATCTTAATATGACCCCCACCCCGCTGCACATTATCCTTCTAGCCAAATATAAAACTGCAGTGGGTCCTTTAAAATTGGTGTGAATTACACTCCCATTTACTAACAATGATCAATGTTTAAAAATAGTTATAAAACAAATACAGACTATCAAACATATACAGTATATAATTAAAGTATGGTAAAAAAAAAAAAAAAGGTTGTGGCAGCTGTTTATACGTTTACTTAAAATTACTTTAAGGTTTGCATGAATGTAGGAAAATCTGAATGACCATGTTTAACTTTTAGATATTAGTAACCCTACCAATTCACCAAGATGCACAATAAAGTGTATAAATACATAATTAGACATGACAATGACTGAAATAGCCATTTTAGGTACAGTACTGTATCTCTCCCACCAGATGGTGCTATATATGCACCTAGTATGCATCTGTATAAAACAAACATGCAGTATAGATTACTGCCACCCTAAAACATCAGACATTATAACATACTGTACATAGGCTACAGTAGCTTTAATTCTGCCATACAAAGGGCATGATCAACCGGAAGTTAAATTATATATCATTAACAATAATAAATATAGCCGCAAGCGGCAATCATCGGGGTCCAAGCAGAACAGCAGCAGTCGCATCATCTCTTTTGTCGAAGTGGTTAAGCGTCCTCAGAAAGAGAAATAAGACGTGGAATTATACCAATGTTAAACGCAGTGGAATGGACCACACAATGCAAAGTTTGCAGAGGAACATTTTTTTCAGATACAATAATATCTAAGACTGCCATGGATTTGAAGATAATGGAGTTTAACATTTAGCGGACAGAAATCCTGTTCAACTCCCATATCCTGTTAAGCCAGACGGACCCATAGCCTGACGTACCCAGC
>JAODUK010002977.1:0-11736 GCA_027564635.1 Typhlichthys eigenmanni | reverse complement strand
TGCTGCTCCACCTCACGGCAGGCAGGAGGCGCTGGCTGCTGTAGCTCCACCTCACGGCTGGCAGGGGGCGCCGTCGGAGGCTGCACCGCTGGACTGCGCGGCTGCCGGAACCTGCGTGTGCGACGCTTCGTCCGTGTCTGCCGTGCACAGGGCAGCGACTAACAGATGCAGAGTGTTAAACCCCAGGCGTTGGGTGGCTGCCCGAGTCACTCGGCGCTGTGACGACTTCCGCGTGCACCGTGCGCCGGCCGGGAGTTCCACCCGTCCTCCGAGTCGTAGCCCCCCCCCCCCCAAAATTTACCTGGGGAGGTCTCAGGGGTAGAGCCGGACCAGGAGCGGGAGCAGGTTGCGGGCCACTCGGTGGGGAGCTTCGTTCCCCGCCTGCCTCGGGAAACGCTGGGACTAGCTTCAGAAGCACGGGTCCCACACCAACACATCCTCCGGGGCACAGTGGAACTCCTCCGTCTCGTAGAACTCCGCATCCGAATCATCTGAGAAGTCGGAGAGGGGGTCGGAGAACCAGTCCACGGTGTCTACGTGCACGCCTCCTGGTCGCAGCATCGGGTGTGCGTAGCCGAAATAGGCGTTGAGACGGCGCTCTTCCTCCTTGGGCGTCTCTGGCAACATCCATGGCCATGTGCTTCCGCCTAGGGTGACCATGGCTACAAACACTCCTCCGCGCAAACAAAACAATAAAAAGAATGCAACCTGCTGGTTTCTTTGTAGGTCGGTTATTCTGTCACGGCCAGAGTGGGGGTGGCAGAAACCAGACGCAGGTTGGAGTTGTAACAATAAGGATTTTAATTCAAAAACGAAGCAAAGACACTCACCATTACAGCAAACAATAACTGACCAAGACAGGGAGAGGCAGAGGGCTACATATACTCTACCTAATTAGGGGAATGGGCACCAGGTGTGTGTAATGACAAGACAGAGTGAAGGGAAACCCCAGGAAGCATGGCAGGGCCATTAAACCCTGACATAAATAAATAAATATGCCTATGAAATAAATGAATCAGGCAATCACTATATAAATAAATGTACAACAACATAACATTACGTTATTTAAACTATACTTTTATATATTTCTGGGTACTTTTATTTCATAATTCCACATTCATGCATTAATAGTGTCACATTTATTCATTTAATCATTGTTTTTCATGATCCTTTTAATGTCTTGAATCATGTATTTGCATTAATTAGCCTACAGCAATATAGCAGCCTAGGCTATTGCTGATTGACGCTGTGTCTTATTTGGTTTAACCAAGATTCTCCCATCTGTCTGTAAAGTTTACGTTCATCTTTATCATTACCTGTTACATATACAGTCTACTGGTCCAAAAATATATAAAATCTAAGTGAAATGACTGAGGTTTGAACCTGTGACTCCAGTAAAAGCTTTACTAAGTTAGACAACCAGAGACACTATGAAACAGGCGACAATCTGGTGTGATATGGATTAAAAATATCTAATGCTTAAATCGGAAGTAGCCTATCTTAGCCTATATATTGATCTAAAATCTGACATAAAAATCCAGGACCTTGTAGCATTATATGATTTTAAAGATAAAATGAAGGTAATGGAAGAGGGACTACTTGTCAGTGCTTTTAGAAATTGTACAATGTATATAGTCGCTGCTTTTATTTGATTATTTATTAAGGTTGGATGCTATGGTTGTTGTCCCTTAAAATGCATAAATGTGGAATAATTAAATAAGTCTCCTGAAATATGCGAAACATAATTTTGAAATTAAAAAACATTTATTTATTGCCTGATATATATATATATATCCTGTATATACAGTATATATATATATATTGCTTGATTTATTTATTTCATAGATGTATGTATATGTATGCAATTAATTAATAAATATTGACTGAAATGGCATTCCATAACATCCAAATAATTAACTATCAATGTGATTGCTTTTGAAGCAGTGTCTTATAAATAAATGTTATGTTAGAGGTATTGTTTAATCAATAAACGTATGATGATACAACAAAGGGCTGGCAAGACATAAAACTATATTTTGACTTAACATAGAATTTTGTTTTATTTTATTGAGTTTCATATTTAACCTTAACCTGCCAAAGAGTTAAAATACTAATTGGTTTGTAATGCGTAACGTTCTTTCTTGTTTTGAGACACACATTCTTTAAACAAGAGAAACTGCAGCGGATAGACTTATCTATAAGTAGGTTTTGTACATGCAGGTAATCGGGTCAAGCATGCACAGATTCTCAGGGAAGGAGCAGAAATGAGTATAATCAATTAGAATAGGAGGGTGAAACGTGTGTGAAGGCAATCAGAATGAAATGTACTACCTGACAATCCACTTGTCCCAGCATGAGTTCCCATAAATTCATGGAAGTTTCCTGCAAATGTATGCAATATGATTGATTTGGGTCATAGTGTACAGTGGGCATCTGACCATGTAAGTGATGGCCGTCACCATTATGAACATTCCCTCCCACACTAGCCTCACCATGCTGATGTCCACCAGTAACAGCAGGAGAAGTGTTCCAGTCGTTTCTGCTCTTTCCCACACCGCTGTGCTAATAACCAGCCTGTTTTGGATGCTTTTTGCTCTGAGCATTACTGAAGGTTGTTTGACCCCTGACCTCCAGTGGTGGAGGTCACCTGACCATTGGCTGTCATGACCGTGTGTTTCTGCCTGCTTGATTATGTGTGAGTGTTCCCACCTGCTTCCACGTTGTGACAGAGTTAAAGGTGTAAGTGTAAGCTAATACATCCCTACACAGCCCTGGCTCTGTAAATAGGAACACAAACAAAATGGCGCAGACCGCACCACACAACACTATCCCAGCCTTAGCAATGTGTGTCCTAATGTGGGGGGCGGAGCTTCTGAGGGAGCACCCTATGGTATTTAAGGGAGAGGTGTTTTTGTATTGATGTTGAGGTCAAATGTCAACGATCTATCACCAGCATCACTTACTTACTTTTACTTACCTTAAACCCAAGTGTGTTTTGTATTCACTGTGAACACACAGCCTATGGCTTCGGTTGTGTTTTGTTTAAATACATACCTTTGCAAGAAACAGTGAACATGTTTGATCTCATGCAGGACATGAGGGAGTCCGGTAGAGGGTGTGCATTTGTGTCATCATGATCTAGATCTCAAGATGTTTTACAGCATAGGGATGTGGAATAAAGCAGCTGTAATTCAGCATGTAACTATGCTCACGCAGTCTCTCACTTAGGTTGGGCATGAAGTGCGTGCCATGCAGGTACACCAAGTGGTCAAAAATAGTTTCTGGGGGTGGGGGGCTGCTATAATACAATAGGTATGTGTTTGCTTTCACCGTGACTTCCACACAGAATGTGCACCATATGCTCTGGTGGCTGTGCAATCCAATTCTGAGGGAAAATGATGGTGATTATCATAAAGTGTTCCCATCCTGGTTGAGTCAGTGGAGTCATACTGCAGCTTGCTGAGAGTGCTTATGAGTGGGGGCATTAGAGGCATGCTTGGATATTAGCCCTGTTGCTCTGACCTGGCACCTGCCGCACCACATGACGCGCCATTCACGTGTGTGTAGTACAGAGGGCCTTCTTTGTGAAAACAGAAAGAAGACTATTTAACTGTAATACAAAGACCAGAGTGGCTTTTCACCCTTGAACAGCATCAAGTTCCTCATGAGCTGACTGACCGTTTAGTCTACGTAAAAGCTGTAATAACCATGAAGCCGACAGTCTCAATAATCTAAACCATTCGTTTAGTTGTCATAGATAGGCTGGAGCAATTCTAAGTGAATAAATCACATCCTGATTATTGAGTAGAAGTGAGTCCATGGGTGAAGCTGTAACAGCTGTAGCTGCCGTCTAAGCTCACACAGAGGAACAATCTGGAAGAGTCCGACACATCAAGACAGGATGGAGCGAGTGAGTGTCGTAAAACAGGGAGGAAGGCAGTAGTATGTGGCACAAGCTGCTCACCAGACATACAACATAGCCAAACCTAAACCTTTACTGCTGCCAGGCCCTCTGACCCAGTACCTGAACACACAGGGGTCCTGTTGTGCACAGAGGAACCACTGACTGGTTTACCATCGCTGGTTACACACCAGCAGTAACCGGTCAGAGTGTGGCACTGGACCTGAGGACACAACAAGCAAACAGAACGTTACACAATGTTTAAAGATAAATGAAAACTGAGTGACAATACATGTTCATGGTAAAGTAAGTCTAGGTGTGAAAACCTCCTCCTATAACTGAACACAGCAGTAGATGAGGTGATGCATGATGAGAAGGAGAGTGAAATAATACGTAACACTGTTTGCTTTGTGCTGTGGACAGACCTGGGCAAAAGTTCCATCCTCATTGCATTCTGGGATAAACATGGCATCCTGGGGTCTCTTAGAGTGTTCTAGAGCCTGGCTCCTCTCAGTACGACACCTGGACTGGCCCACTTCTGCAACACAGAGGCAGCCTGCTGACCTTTGACCTATTTACTCACCACAACAGCTGTACGACACTTATGTGCTTTGCTCAATGGCACAGCAACAACAGTTTTCATGGAAAGGAAGACCATCGTTACTCACCAGCCTAGAAAGGTCTAAACCAGTCATACACCAGTCACAAACCAGGGATACAAACTGTAAGTCTTATTTGGAAGAAACATGATCTCAGTGCCAACTACATTGTCTTTGTAAAGCAACTATTTAAAGTAGACTTCACCAACACTATTCTGTTCATTTCAAAGAGCATATTGGGTAGTAAAATGGAACCAGGAGTTGCATGACACAAGTCAGTCTGGGTCGTCTTCGAACATCGGCTAAACTATAATTAACGATATAATAATAAAACGTAGGCTAACTCTGGGTATAATGCATCAGCACACCTCTGGTGTGCAAACATGAAGTCACTGTTTTTATTTCTTTCCAAGAACACTCCAGTATCAATAAAAGGATGGTTGTGCGTTTTCATTGGCTTACTAAGGAAATCACAGACAAAGCTATGCTTGTGCTGGTGAAGTGCTGATGAGCCAGTATGGAGCCTCCAGTTACCTTGTATGAGCCTGCGCCAGGCCTGGTCTAATAGGGAGATTACAGTTACCTTGACACACTATTGACACATGCAAGTTTGGGACAGTCAAATGGTAACACTCTCTTCTCAGCATGCAAACAACTTGAGCATAGCACGCTTTGCCATTCTAAATACTGTATGTGCTGATTGCTTAAACCACTAGCAGAAGAAAGCCAGTTATACAGGACAGGCATGCCATAGCTATACTAAAGATGTATATGTTTTCTAGACTATTCTGAGTAAAAGCCACCTGTTACCATATGGTGGCTTCCAAGTATGTTGGGTTATGCTGGGGTATACATTTGTGAGATGTTGTTCCATAACTTTACAATCTTCATTGTCTGGCTGGCTTCTGAAGAGCAAGCGAGCATGTGGTCACCCTGGTCTGTACAGGCTTCCATGCCTTCCATGGGGAGTTGTACTGTAGATGGCCTGCCAGGTGGACACACTTAACCCCTCCCCTCCGTGTGTGTGCAGTGTCACCTCTCAGCTCCTGGCCTCTGCTCTCTGTAGGGGAGGTGGGTGCTGGGGCTACTGGTGGCTGGTCGATCCTCACCCAGTTTCTCCCTGCAAGAATGAGCCCACCAGTTAGGCCTGTCTGTCTGTCTGTCTGTCTGATGGCGTCCCTACAATGGTCCGTGTGTCAGCCTGGGCTAAACAGTACCTCGGCAGCGCCCTCTATGTGCCAGCGTCAGGCTCTCGTCCTTGCACCGCGCCCTCTGCAGCTCGCAGCCCGTGTCATAGCTCCGCCCATCAGAGCCACACACGGGCTTGCCCTGCGTCCGCAGGCAGACGAGCGCACAGCGGCTGTCCCTGTCTCCAATCAGCCACTGTGCCCCAGAAGACAGCAAGGGTTACACACAGCTCTACTGTAACCCTGTGTACAGTAAAAGCACATGCACACTAGTATGGGCCACAGGGTATGGGCACATACTGTGACCAATGGCATTAGCCTGGAGACATTCAGACACAATGGCAGTGCAACATGATCTGTATGCAACGAGGGATTTGCATGGAGGTTAGAGACGTTCTTCAAATGTAGGTTGTGTACTATCATAGAAAGACCCTGCTGAAATTGGAGGGTTTAAAATACTTTAGAAATCAAGCTGACAGATGAAAACATTTCAAGATGTGTCTTTTCTATCTGTTACGTTCTTGTACCCTTACGCTGATTTCAGAAGTGTACTTGTATTTGTGAAATACATTCATTTAAATATCAAGTGAACCCCAACTCACTGTCTGGAAATAAACTGAATATTGCCAATGACTCCTATGCTGTTTTCCCTAAATCTTTAGCATTTACAGTAGTTTTATACATCTGCTGACATTTTCCTTTACCGGACATCTCCTCATAGAAGCTTAATGTTGGGCTAACTTCCACATCCCAACAAGGTACAATTCAAGCAGTTTTACAAACCAAACTGGTTTGTGTGTAACTGCTATAGGCTTATATACTGTACAGTATGTAGTTCAGACTGTCCTTTCTAGCAGGCCAACCACAGCTGTTTGACATAAAACAGATCACTGTCCGTGATGTAATATTCACATCTCACCTTGAACTACCCCGTTCTAAAAACTCTCAACACTCCAAATTAACAGTATTTAAATAGTATACAGTATACACAAATAAAGAATAAAAACACAGAATTGCTCCATTCTAACAGTATTTCCAAAACACGTCAAACAGCTCACAACCTTGGCGATGAAGCACAGCAGAAGACCTCATGTCTGACAAACATGAAACTGAATCACCAAATATCTCTTTTTATGAGAAACTGCAGACAGGGGAAAATGTATAATTTCATTTTCAACTGACATGGCCCCATCTTGGCTTTGTACAGAGCAGGAATATATCACTGGTAGTATACAAGCTGCAGTAACAAGCTGATTTTTGTGGGTAAAACATTCTAAATAAATGCTACAGTAGGTACAGTAGGTAAGGCCCTATACAGGTCTTGAAGGTTTTGCTACATTTTTGACAAAATGCTTAAGATACTCGAGACCTTGATTAGGCTACTTACTGTAATCTATATGCACCTAAATGCATATAGATTCAATGCTGTAACCTACATTCATTAAAATATGTGTACCCATTTATTACAAACATATTTGGATTAGCTACAAGACAATATGTCAAGATACTTAACAACTGTCCATCTAACCTGGTAGTTAACAGTATTGCAAGCAAAGTGACTGCAGAATACAACCACTAAAATGAAGTGTTCACAGCTACACACATACAATCAGGGCTCAGATTGACTTTCCTTGGGAAAGAGAGCAGTTTGTCTGATAAATTGGTGAGTCAGCGTGCCAAGTGAGCTCTTCTCACCACATATTTAGATCTGCCCACAACAACACCAGGTAGTCTCCTCCACTCGAGTCAGAGTCTAGTTTTTAACCACAATCAGATCCGGCAGATCCCCCCTCCCATCACTGACTCAACTTTAATGGAAACCACTAGAGTGCCTCTACTGTCGTATAATGCAGTAAATCAGTGGTTCAACTGTTAAGTGGGATTAAACTCTCCCACCTGTCTCTCATGGAAAACATTGACCAGTTCTTTGTCATGCTGCCCAGCCTCCACACTATGGAGGTGAAATCAAACACTCCTCTCCAGATACTGTATAATGGTTTCTGTGGTTGGGTCAGGGTTTCTTTGTGTTAAAAACACCATATAAGCTACATAAATGCAGCAGGGCTGCGGAAAATATGGTTAAAGAGTGCTCCAGTCTAGTTTACTAACCAATGTTATTATATAAAGACACCACTAAATGAAAATAAAGTTTATGGACGAATGACGTTTTCTAAGAAGAGACAGGGCTTAATTTACGAAATAGGTGAATACAACTGTACTGTAACCAGTGAAGAATATCTTAGACCACAGTATGTTTACAGACAGGCCCCTATCTTATCTGCTGACTCACATTCTCTGGACTGCATCACCACCACCTCTAAGGTCCAACACAGATACAGCCGCCTAAATGTCTCTCAAAGACCAGAACCATTTGTTACATCTGCCAGGTCCCTAAACACACCCCGCAAATTAAATGGTCACCTGAAATGTGAGTGATTACATAGTTGTACTTTGAAAGAAGGTTGATGTGTTAAAATCTGCGTCCTACAAAACGGTTTGGATGTCGTCGCAACTTATGGAACCACTGCAACAATCCATAATCATTATCTTAATTTAACAATTACAAATTACACCTTAACAAAACACCATCATAAAGTTTACACACTTAAGAAAAACTTCAATCCCACTCCGTCTGTGATGATCTTTACATTACAAGACAATAGCACATAAACTATTTAAAAAGCAGAACAGTGCCAAACAAATTAATGGAGAATTGAATGCTCCCACGAGGCCATAATCCTAATCATAAAACTTTAATGACTCTGGGAGGCCTTTCCCAAGTAAACAGAACTACGGTGATATCTTTAACTCGACAGGGGCTGCTCACAAAATGACAAATATGTTTTCCTACAGATTATTTTCTACAGTTTTACTTGACAGTACACTGAGGGGAGACACTGGACATTAGGCTGAGCAAGAAAGAAAACACTAGAAAGGTCACCAGGAGGATATTAAACCCTTGATGTGTTTGAGTGCATGTGTTCTGCAATACGTTTATTTTAATTGAGATGATGCTTTTGGCTCGGAGGTAAGCAATGAGGTGACGTTGGCCGTGAATAATGTCTCATCTTGGAGACAGCTACAAATATCCTCTACTTTAACAAGCTTAAGTCCCCGAACAAAACATATCTATGTAGCCATGATGCCCATGGATGCATGCATGCACACACACACACACAAACTTTTGTACATCCCCCAGCCCAAGGCACATGAAGCACCTAGCTTTTTCTCCACTACCCATAAAACAAGTGTAATATAACCCATTTGTGCAAACATTACAGCATTAGAAATATGGTCTCTTTTACCATCATTGGCCCTCAATGTGTTCCAACGTGACCCACTGCAGTGGAACAATAACCCAGAACAAAGCATGTGAACACAGAACAATCACTTTTATATATTCGTATATATAAAGGTCGCAGAAGACGGTAAAGTGATCTGAAGTGGAACAAATGTAGAAAACAAACTCTAATAAAACCCTTAACTGATTTTGTGCATGAAAAGTAGAGTATATTTCTTTGGACAGTTTTACTATTTACACTATAAAACCCTATACCACGTAACAAACATAGGCCTATTGCATGTTCACCTGCATGGGATGAGCTTGGACTAGCAACTAATAAGACGTGATTGTGAGTGAAGGCTAATCAAATAAGCTACATGCTGAGTTTGGTAATAGTTCTGTGAGCTAATAATATATCAAGTTAAATTACAGTAAATAAAGAAGTTCAGTTCATTACAAGGCCAACAGACTAGATAGACATTACATCAAATTAACAAACAGAGGGGGTGGAGGGGGGAGAGGATCAGGATTCAAATCCTAATGGCAATTCAACAATTGTTTACTCCAATTGGTTTGACAACTGCAGTTACACAACTGCATTACCCAGGCCTTCTGTTTATATGGTGTCTCCTAACCATGCCCTCTTTGGATGTAATCAGGGAGAGGCCTCTCTCTGGCTGCACAGATGGAGATTCACTATGAAGGAATGGGAATGGGGTGTTGCAGATGGATAGTGCCATGTACTAGATGTCACCTTACGTGTGAAGCACTCATTTTCCCCTTGGGCAGAACAAACAAACAAAGACACGCACAAGCATGCAAGCACACACGCAAATATTACCACCAAATATCCTGTATCTTAGCCAGATTTATGGCTATGAGCGGTTGGCTATCTATTGACAGCATCAGAAAGAGTACAGTTAGCCACTTAGCGTTCACCCATTGTGAATGCTAACAAGGTAGGTCTAAGTGGGGACTAATGCAGCCTTCATGTCATATCTGAATTGTGGTAAATACGAGTTTCCAACTTGGAAATAGCACATGAACGACCTATCATGTCGTAATTCCGAAGTGGGAAATTCTGAAAAAAGTTAGAAGGCAGGATAACTGCATGATGCAACATGGTTTGTCATGTTTGTCAGATTTTCAGGACATACAGTGCATGCCATCCTCATACTGATTCCATTACAGCACTTAAGTTAACCCTCCCTTTTTGTTTAACATTTTTAGCTAAGTTGTAACGTCTTTAAAAAGATGATTTCATGTTTTAAAAGTTAACAGCCTGTTGCAAACAGTTACAAAGATCAATATCACTGGCAAACCCAAAAGGAGCTGGACCCTTTTCATACAGAAGATGTTAAAGACTGTGTAAAGCAAATACAGAGATTTGTTTACTACTTGATAACTTATGTTTGAAACCCACTGCCGATGACTATTGTTGTGTTCTTAGTTTCTAACTAAAACAAGCACGCAATGAAATACATGGACTCCGGAGTGGGTTATTATCGTTCACTTCTTTACTGCGTCACTGGTGTCTACTTTACAAGGGAGCAAGCTTAATTACTTACAGCACAGCCAATCACAGCAAAGCACCAAAACAGATGCACATTTTACAAATCCAATCAGATTTCAGTATCAATATTCTACAACTATGTAGTACTGAATTGTTGAGATAGACAGTTTAACTGTATTTCATTATTTGTGTGTTCAGAATTTTTTGGGAGGGCCAGAAATGGGGGACTATACACATACTTAAGTCCCACTTATTATACCCCCTTCCCGTAATCAATGCTGGCGTTAATATTGACATAAAGACAGTTTTTATAAACCACATGCATTTTATGGGCTGAAAACAGAACTACACCTCATATCCATAAAAAAAATCAGCCCAGGACCTGGCTGGTTTTCAGAGGTACACTTAGTACGCTCATACGTCATAAAATTCAAATGTTAACGTTAATGTTAATGGGGGTCCCCCTCTCAGCCCCTCCCCTCCCCTCACTCAGCTCCTTGATGCATTTTTCAAAGTTGTAGTGGGTGGAGTCAGGGTCACAGCTGGAGTACAGTTACACTTTAGATACTGCCCTTTAACAGCCTACAGTCCTATGCCTTCATTGTAGAGGTCAACTGATAGTGGATTTTTAAAGGCAGATATAATAGTGATAGTATATAGCCGGAAAAAGCCAATAGGCAATTTATCGGCCAATAATTTTCAAATGCCAAAATAACAGCAACAAATAATTCATAGACCTGAAGTGATTTTTCTCTAAGTATTTGTACAAACTTTTTATAAATTATAATTATGTACGGTATACTGTAAAATACACATTTCTCACATCATCTGTATCATAGATTCGTATTATATTACGTAAAAAATATGGTAGTAAAAGACAGCATATAAGGCACCGCTAAGGTTGGCGGTCACTTGCCAGTGTTTACTTTAATTAATCGTGAAAGGAATCTTACAGATGGATTCAAAATAAAAGGGTAAAGGAACCCATATGGCTTGCTTATGAAAACAAAAATCAATTGAGACGTAACATTTGACACATGAGTGAAGTTACCGTAGCATTGCAACTAAGAGAAAATGTCATATCCCAATATAGATACTTTTATATCCCGATAATGATACATATCACAATATAGCAAGTTCTGTAAATTAAATTAATAAATGGTTTCTTGACATCTAATGAGGATTAGCACCGCTAAATCTGAGGCCATTGTTCTCAGCCGGAAACCGATGGAGTGCCTACTCCAGGTGGGGAA
>JAODUK010002976.1:0-11737 GCA_027564635.1 Typhlichthys eigenmanni | reverse complement strand
AGGTGATTTAATAGTCCATTCGACCAGTGGTTTTCAAACTGTGGGCTGGGACCCACAGGTGGGTCATTGAGTGGGAGTGAGTGGGTCGCGAAAATTTCAAGCGGTCATTGAATGAATAAAGAATATAAATGAAAGGCTTCCGCGTTTTACTATCGTGTTGTTCCACTCATTGGTCGTGAGAAAGGTTGTGGCAAAATAGCTACTTGTTCCTGATCGGATGAAATCCTATTTAGCCGTGTGCACACCATACATTCTGGAAAATATTTGGAGCACACACACACAGGTATAGCATTAGCTAAAATGGATAGGTTTTTGAAAATAACATTACCGGTATTTGGTGTTTAGTGGGTATCTAAATAGATTAGTCCTCTCTAGGTGGGTTTTGGTACAAAAACAATTGGGAATCCCTGCAATAGACCACATCCTAAATGTGCCTGCCAAAGTGTACAGCCATTGAAATCACGTTCTCAGCAGTTCTCACTTCAGATCGGTTCCATTGCATCTGTTAGTTTGAATGGACAGTGTGAGTGTTTGTAATAGTCGGTCTTATGGAGTGTCTGCTCTGTTTAGAAGTGAATTATTACTAAGCCGTCAATCATCACATTGTCTCTTCTTCACTACTTTCATTTCTTTCTTCTCTCTTTCCATCTAAAGGGTTCCATTCAGCAGCTTGTGATAAAAGACGACCCCAGAGCCGCCAAGGGACAGTGTGAAGACGATGATCCATATGTGAGTGTTGTCTCTCACAGTTAACGTTCAAAGTCAACATGAAGTACGCATAAGTTACAAATTATTTGGCATTTGGCCAAATGTATTCATATTGTAAATAAAATTATTGTTTCTCTTAATAAAATTCCTCTGGGATGTTCATGCAATGGAGACATTAGACAAAAAAAGGCTACTGAGAACTAGCATTGCGAGATTAAACTGTCTTAAGTTCAATTTCGCCGTGAGAATCAGTCTGGAAAGCCTAGAAGTAATTTGAATTTGCTCGAGTAGCAACTGAACTTACCAATCAGCGTCGTGTTTATAGCTATACGGACGTGGTTTAGGTGTGCCGACAGCAAAAACGACCAGATGGTTCATCCAATCAACTGGCAAGTTTTTTTTTGTGCCGGCCCTTTACAAACAGTCTCAATGTACGGCTTCCCAGATGGATTGTGACTATCAATCCATCTGGCATGTCAGGTTAACTGAGAACTACGCAACAAGCAATGTTGTGTTGTGGCCAGGCATCAGGGGACAGCAGCGGTGACGACGGCCTGGATGACAGAGAGGCAAAAGAGGAGCGGATGAAGAAAAAACCGCAGAGACACCGCAACAATCCACAGGTAGAATGGGTACGTACTAACAGACAGGCATAGAGATGGTTATGGAACGATGGTGGAGAACTGTGGACTGCAAATTGTGACCGCAATTGTTAAACATTCAACATTTTTTTACGTTTTGTCGTTTAAAGCTCACCTGACTCACGGTGAGCTCTCTCCTCTGCCCCTCCCCGCTGCCGGGGCTCTTGGCGGTGCACCCATCTCTACCCCTCCCCTTCAAGTTACTCAGTCTTTCACAGACAGTTGTGTTTCATAATATCAGGGAGCTGAGACGAATGTACCTTTACAGTAATGGATGAATATATAGGGGGTGTAAAGATGAAAGCTTCCAGCTTCCCCCTACAACACACACATACACACACACTCACACACACACACACGCACTCACACACACACACCCACGCACTCACACACACACACACACACACACACGCAAACACACATATTGCACTATAATGTAGGTTTAGGTTAAGCAAAGGTTCAAAGGTATACCATCTAATATTGAGTTGGTGCAGTGCTCGTGTGCGTGTGTGCGCACGCACACACACACTCACACAGTGGTCAGGTTGGCCTACTAATCTTATTAAACCTCCTCTGTGTGTGTGTGTGTGTGTGTTGGGGAGGGGGGGTGACCTTACATCTATCTGTCTGGTGAAAATGTCCGCCTTTTTATCAACAGGAAACTTTTAGAGAACTTTGCACTTTGTGTGTGTGTGTGTGTTTTTGGGGGTTCCGGGGACTTTCATCCTCCTACAGCCAGGATGTCAGTCTAACCCCAAACATCCCGCAATCAACAGTGACTTTGAAGTTTTCGCAAGAAGCTGTCCACATAAGGTTGCACAGATATCTAGACGCTTCCATGTTTCAAGGCCTTGACACGTCCCCTTTTGACCAACTCTGTAAAGGCAGCTTACATTATATACAGTATACTATATGCATATATGCAAGTGTTCATGGTTGTAAGCATGTGTTAATGTGTGGTCATAGTGTCATGATTTGACAGATGGTTACTCATCAGTCAAAGCGCATTTATAGCAAATGTATGTTTGAGTTAATGAGGCTGTATAGGGGTGTGAACACACCATTGATTGACAGCTTCCTGACTCCACCCAGTCTCAGCCTGGTTCATCAGATGAGAGATGCTAATAGAGACGCACATGAATTTGGAAAGTATGATGATGAAGGAGTTGTTGTAGTGCACTCTTGTTCTCTTCATTTGTTCTCGCCGTTTGTTCTCTACGTTTGTTCTCAGCGTGTACACTGAGAGTAGTCTTGTTGTCGGTATCATAACTTCAAACTAAGGAGCGGTTTAATCAGCCAAATAAGCTCCCAATACATGTAAGGATTCCAAGGTAATTTATTCATAGGCTATAGGAGAAGAGGTTCAGGTTATCCATTTCTGAGTCGCAGGGGAAAATGGTCTATTGGGAACTGGGGCGTGTTGGGCCCAGCTGCTCCTGATTTGCTAATGTGGGTTCCTGCTGTGCCTACCATGGACCTAGAGAGAGACACCAGCGATGCAGACAGCAGGGGTAACTACCACACAGGTTTGTTGCACCCGTTTGGGTGGGACAGCAGAAGCCACATGAGACCATCCTGTTGTTTCCACCTCCATTACATTCTGACCTGCTAACCCAGGGGTCTGCCACATGCGGCTCCTGAGCTGCATGTGGCTCTTGAGCCCCTCTACAGTGACTCCCTGGGGTTTGACAAACATCATAAAGAAAGTAATCTAGGTTTGTCCCCCACCAAAAAAAGTCCTATGATTTCACCAGTATCCAAATGGATCTAGTCCATTCAATTATGAGTGCACAGTAGTTAGTAGTTAGCTAGTATATTCTGTTTTCAAGTCACCAGAAATTGGCATTTAAGTTTATTTAAAAAATGATAATTGCATGGGAGCATTCCCCTGCAACCCCTAACATTTCACTGTCCCCGCAGTTCAAAAACACTCCTAAATCATGGGAAGACAATAATTAATTCTCATTTAGGTCTAATGTTGATAGGCTAACTTATATAATATTTGCTGCATCTCCAGACAGATAAATATAAAAATGTTTTGGGCACAAATGGCTCTTTTGATAGTCAAGGTTGCAGACCCCTGTAAATTACTCTGTTCACATTATCTCTCTCTCTCGCTCTCTCTCTCTCTATCTCTCTCTCTGTCTCTCTCTCTCTCTCTCTCTCTCTCTCTCTCTCTCTCTCTCTCTGTCTCTTACTCAGGAGGAGGACAGTGTGCCGGTCAAAGCGCCACCTACTGTGCTACCGGAGGAGGAGCTAGAGGCCACAGAGGCCAATGAGATATTGACGAGAGGTGAGCTTGAACACGGGGTTCTACTGTCAGTGATGCTTCATGTTTTAAGGGGAGGGAATATTTTACAGAATCGTGTTTATTGAAACAGTGGATGTGAACAAAATAATATATACAAATCAAGAAAATAAGGTGATTATTAATAATATGTGTTGTTTTTCTAGCCCCAATTACAATTACAGTAACTTAAAATAATGAACAATTCTTATAATTTTATAGTGTATAAAACACAATCAGACATCACCGCCAGCTCTAAGAAAAATATGTATTTTTCTTAAAAGTATATATTATTCTTAATGTGTATTGGTTGATGCATTGATTATTTGTTTTGATCAAATATGTGTCTCAAGTGCATTTAGCATATAATGTTATACTGTAATAGAAACATATTTATGCACATCATTCAGTAATTCAATCAGCACCATATTGTTAAATAATATCGTTGTCTTGCTAGTGTCTTGGCGTTGCTAAGTAAGCGGTAACTGGTGGTGATGTTCTGTGTTGTTTGCAGGGCCACACCGCACAGAGGAAGCAGGAGAGAGGTTGGGAGATGTGCGTTTCCAGGTTGTTTGGTGCCACGTCCTCTTTTTTTCGATTGACATTCCTTTCCTATTCTAAATGAGAAGATACTCGGGAGTCACATTGGATAAAAGTGTCTGCTAAATAATTATCCTTCTTATGTTTGAACCTCCTTGCTCTCTCGCTCGCGCTCGCTCGTCATCTGTCTTCATATCTCCTGACAGTTCCACAAGGTACAAAGTGAACACTCAACCCTTCGACTTGTTTCTGTGCTGCATGTTAGGGTCACTTTAGGCAAGGCACCAAAGGGGACAAAGGAGAACCTGGAATTATGGGCCCTCCTGGTGTGCCTGGTCCCCCAGGACACATTCCTGGCACACTAGGCCAGGCTCAACCAGGCCCAGGCGGGCCACAAGGCCCCACAGGACCTCTCGGACCAACAGGGAAACCTGGGAAAGATGGCCAACAGGTATTCTACACTTGCATGTGTAGTGTGTACCTTTTCACTATGTAAACTCACCCAGCATTAGTGGGACTTTGTAATAGCACATCAACCACCATCACCTGGCTGCTGAGATCAAGGTCCCGGTAACAGTAAGGTGGTATCGGTCTATCGCTGGTCAGTCCTCAACAGAAATACAAAATAAACTATAAAAAAACTCCATTCTCGTCACTTTGTAAGGAGTTTGCTTTGTATTGCTGTTGAGGACCACAGTCAGCATGTCTCTTACACGGCCCATATGGTGGGTAGGAACATTTAGTTGGACACGATAACCCCGCCCATAGTCCTGGACGTAAGTGGGTTTTGGTTCAAGACAAGCTTTGAGTTGGCTCTTCTCTCTAGCCAGTTTTCCTGGCCAAGAGCCAGTGCCTTTGCTGTCAAAACTGGTTCCAGATAAAGCACCGGCCCCGAACCGGCTGTCAAACTGAATTGGTGGAAAAGGGAGAAAGAGCATAATTAATATGACCAATCAGCAGTGTTCTCTACAATAGTTCCTGCTGAAATGTTGTGCTACCTCTGTAGGGTGCAGAACTCAAAGTTCCCATGTCAGTTTCAGGCCAGGCCAATCTTAGTGTGATGGAAAAGGGGCTTAACTAACACGCGCACACGCACACATGCACACGCGCGCACACACACAATATACTACTTCACCGTCATGTTTTATTTAAATGTCTAAAACCATTCTTCTTTCTCCCTCTCTTCTCAGGGGAGTAAAGGGGAAAAAGGAGACCCTGTGAGTTATTTCTGTCATGCTTGTCTTGTGCCTATTGTATACATGCAGAACAAATATCAAAGCGGTACATATCAGCTGTAGGTTATCTCTTGCTTATTTTACCTTTGGTTAACAGGCTTTATATCAGGAACGTAAACACCATCCTTATGTTTACTGTTTCTTTATCTACGTGGCCACTGGCTGCTGCTAGCATTACCAGGCTTGTGCATAAGGGGTTGGTGAAGGAGGGGTGCTATCTACGCCCCTGCCACTAGAGGGGGCCAAAGAGTGCATGCTCTGGCCTCATCTGGCCATGTAATATTGCCTAGATTTCTCCATAGTCGTACGTGAAACGCCCGCTACCAGATGTGTTAACTAACCAATGTTCTGACCTCCAGGGTGAGAAGGGAACGCAGGGATTCCCTGGCCTGGCTGGAGAAGCTGGATCCAAGGGAGAGAAGGTACCGCAAACTGGTTTTGATGCATTCATTAATGATAATATTCTGAATGTCTTGTGTGTTGTTTAAAGTAGTTCTATATGACTTTCTGCCACTAGAGGTCATGCTAGAGCACACATTCTGTTCGATAACATGCACATACTATGTAAACAAAGGAGGAGTTCAGATTCCAACACACACACACACACAGTGATGTCATTCTCTGCTCAGGACGCAATTATTCCTCTATATCTTTACATAGATAATAGTTGTTTGATGCTATATTAATGTTTAAAATGTCATATGAAGCTCCTTTAAAGCCATATTTAACTATTGTTAAACCACTGAGTCTGTTTAGGAAATCTTCACCTTTAAAGAGACAGAAACAAATCAAATATCTTGAAGGTAGTCTAGATAAAAGTGTCTTAAATTGCAAGTAATGGTAGATGTGGCCAGCTTGAAATGGCCAGGCTGGTCTGCCAATCTTAGCATTCCATTATGGTGTAAATATTATACTCTGGGACTGGTGGATAGTTACTGTACAGTATATTGTATAAATATGTATCATTTCAAATGGTTGTATGTGTAGCTATTTACTGTTGTGTGGCCTCAATCCACCATTCCACCCAACATTGCAAAAGATACTGTGTCAGTTTTTTTTGGGTAAAAATCCAGATTTGTCTAAATATCTTTTCTCCGTAGACCTACAATGTAAGATTCAGCCTTACTTTTCCGTTACTCTCTGTGTGTTTCCAGGGTGATCCAGGGTCTGGTTTACCTGGACCCCCCGGCCCCCCTGGCCCTCCCGCCCCCCCCAGGTCACGCAGTGTATCTGTGAGTATACAGCACGTTACATCACATGCTGCATGGTATCCATGGTAACTGTAGGATCACAGTATGCTGCTTCCTAATGTAGCGTTACCACTTAACCATGTACTGTGATGTTGGTGGCGGTGGCTAATAGCAGGCAAGCGTAAAGGTAAGAGTAATGAGAAGGTTTAGCGTGGGAGACAAGCTAATCAGAATGTATTGTATTGTATTCTAGTATGGAGCAGATGCCCTGGGGTCTGGGTTCGAAGACCTGGAAAGTGACAATGAGCTCATCAGGGTAAGAGCAGGACAACGGTGTTTTTTTATTTTTTATTTGACCGTGTCAAACGGGCAATGGACAGATATAGATGTAATCAAACAGCATCCACATATTATCAACATAATACAGTATAATCACTGAACCACTTATCTTAGGGGCTTTTACATTATTTATACTATTGCCAGCTACTGTGCATGAGGAGCACATTTGACAACACACTCAGTCACAACACACACACTCATGTTTGGTGAATTTTGAGCTCCAGTGTATGGGTGCCATTTTATGCATTTTAAGGACTTCCGTATTCTACAAATGAAAACAATGCCAAAACCCCCTCCGTCTCGCTGTTGCACGTAACCAGTTCTCAGCCTATGACAGACACTGAACAGAAGGCTAGAAAATATAAAACACGTTTTCTCTAAATCAGTCCCAATGGACTGCAGTGAGTTTTTTGTAAATGTACGGCATGACACTCTACCTCCACTAGGGTGTCCCTGGTCCTCCTGGACCCCCAGGGCCCCCCGGGCTCCCAGGATACATTCAGTCATCCCATGGTCCTGCAGAAAGGCACTCCGGGCCAGCTGGCACCCCTGGTGAAGATGGACAGCAGGGAGAGCCTGGGCTACCAGTAAGTGACCCCAGTAAAGAGCATCATCAGGCCTGCTAATGTTAGGGGTGCATGTCTGGGTGCATGTCTGTCTGTCTGTCTGTCTGTCTGTCTGTCTGCCTGTCTGTCTTCCAGTCTGTCTGTCTGTCTGTCTGTCTGTCTGTCTGTCTTCCAGTCTGTCTGTCCGTCTGTCTTCCTGTCTGTCTGTCTGTCTTGCTGAACATTTGTGAGTGTTCATATGTCGTCAACCCATCAAATGTTTAACATGTTGGACAAAGATAAAGTGAAGGTGTATAGGTACATGTTGGACTTGTGGCGGCGTTATAGCAAGCTGTTTTGTGGAGCCAAATGACGTCTGCATGAAATGTGATATGTGCAGGACTGCCTCTGTTTTTCCTTCCACCATCTTTCAATCTCTCTCTCCCCCCCTCCCCTCCCCTCTCTCCCTCTATCTCTCTCTCTCTCTCTCTCTCTCTCTCTTTCCTCGTGGTTTCAGATGTTTGACGGTTGGTTTAGTGGTTCTGGTGGGTCAGGCCTGAGCTCAGAGTTGACCTCTGCACTCGGCTCCAGATTCAGTTCTAGTTTCAGTCCCGATTACTCCGGGTCTGGTTCAGGGTTTGACTCCGGTTCCACTTGGGGTTCAGGCGAGGTATATTGCCCCGGTTGCCTTGGTAACCAGAAGGCTAACTAAAAGGCAGAAATACAGTCAAAGCCTGAGCATTGGACCAGCGAGATAGCGAGATATTCTCTAACAAACTACCTGTCAGACAAATACACTTTGCAGCAGCATGTAACTGCTAAAGCCTTTCAGCCTTAGAAAGGTTTTGTGAACATTTGTAAACGGCAAGGCTTTGGAGTAGTTACATGCAGGTGCACTTTTATTTTATGAACTTCTCACCTGTAAATAACCAGTCATAACAGATACCATAAATTATTGTGTAATAATAATAATAAGAACTGAGACAGCAAAAAAGAAAAGAAACTAAATTCTTGTTCAGTACAACTCCAATGCTTAGCCTACTGACTGTTAAATGTCTCCACGCATGTTGTCTACAACCAGCTGCCTGGTTTTACTGAATGGCTGCTGGCTGAACTGGAGATGTTGTAAACTGGTATAAACAACAGCACACTCATCGTGTGTGTGTGTGTGTGTGTGTGTGTGTGTGTGTGTGTGCTCCTTCTATCCACCCCATGCTATCATTATAGGAGGTGTTAACCTTCTTGCTTGAAAGAAATTCTGTGTGAACTGCACTGAATTTGAGTGATTTCCTCTCAGTTCAATCAATAATTAAATGTTCTAATGAGCATTTTGTGAAAAAGAAACACATTTTGTTTGTTTAAAGTGATTGAACTTAAAGGGAATTCATTTAGAAAACTGAGGACATTTCTGCTGTGTTTATCCAACATCAACATGGTTCAGGAGAAAATCTGCCTTTTACATTTTTAGTTGTATTGAATGTTGTTAATGCTTTGACTTTGCTTGTATATTATTTCAGGGGTTCTCAACTTAAATATCTCTCAACTTTAAAGCATTATCAAGATGTGTTCTAGGCTTTATCTAACTTGCGTTAAAGTAAATTATATTACATTAAATTATTTCTTTATCCTGATTTACATTGTCAGTACACTGCTCTTCAGAAAAGGTTGAGAACCTCTTGCTTAATCTTTGGTCAGCTTCTACTAACTACAGCATATGGTGTAACTGTGCTCTAGTACAGATTAGTTAAACTGGCTGGCTGACTCTTTGGAAACATCCTTATTCCTGTTGTCGGACAACCAATAGCTATGTTCTGGACAGGTTCACTCATTATCTGACTGTCTGTCTGTCTGTCTGTCTGCCTGTCTGTGTGTGTTTGTGATTGCTTCTGTCTGTTTATCTGTAGGGTTTAGCAGGAAAGGACGGCGCTCAAGGTTCCCCGGGAGCTATTGGAGAGAAGGTCAGTTTGCCATTATGGATTGCACAGGTTTTCTTTATTATTATTTTTTTGATAAAGCAATGTTTGGAGAACTAAACAACAACTCGCAAAATTCTCTCCATTGTTCTCATGTGGTGCTGTTCAATTATTCACCAGTTTGTTGTTGTGCTGTGTTTTGTTGTTTATCTTTGTCCATCTCCTTCCTCCTTCATTCATTCTACAGGGTGAGCAAGGGTCACCAGGGCCAGCTGGACTAAAGGTAAGTGCTCAACATCCTGTAAAAAAAACCCAACCACTTTAATTATAGAATCAAGTAAACCATTATTAAGGAACACATACATTTGTTTCCATTTAAGATAGAAGCCTTTCTCTTTACCCAGGGTGAACGTGGACCTGTGGGTGTAGCGGGGCCCCCAGGGGCCACGGGTCCCCAGGGGAAGACGGGTCCATCAGGGCGCCCTGGACCACCAGGACCCCCGGGACCCTCAGGACCCAGATTCTTTGTCGAGGTGAGCTTCTGGAACATAGCAGGTCACATATTTGATTCAGGTTACATTATAAAAACTGAATACAGCAGAAATCTACAGTTTAAAGCCAGTTGCCGTTCCTATTAATTAATCAATTAATATATTTATTAATATATGAATCTATGTAATTATGTTTTTTTTTTTTACCATTTTATAGACCCTATCATGGAGGCTTACACAGTTTGTCCGTACGTACTAATGCTCAAAGTAAAAGCCTGAAACATAAGAAATAAAGGGCATTGTTTTATATTTGTATATCACAGTGAGATATTTTATAGAGTAAAAGTAATGTTCAAATTCTGTAACAGGCTTTTCCTAAAATTACATTGACATGCTAAAGTTGTACAATATGAATTGTCACTCATCTGAACTACCACTAGAGGGAGACACAGGCTGAAGTGAATGTGCTATTGCACCAACTCAATATTAGATGGTGTACCTTTGAACCTTTGCTTAACCTAAACCTACATTATAGTGCAATATGTGTGTGTGCGTATGTGTGTGTGTGTGTGTGTGTGTGTGCGTGTGTATTTCCAGGATTTGGAAGGTTCTGGGAAAAGCGACATGCTGATTGAAGCTGGCATCAGAGGCCCACGGGTCAGTACTTGTATACGTGTGTTCGTCAGAGATATGTATTTATCAACAATCACAATATTTATGGAATTTGTTTTTTTTCTCAGGGTCCGCCAGGTTTGCCTGGGCCTCCGGGGCCGAAGGTAACTCATGTATTTATTTAATATTTCACCTACCCATTGTTGTTAGTGTGAATGCTTCTGTGAATGCCATGTGCGGTTGAGTAGTGTGAGATACAGTACGCGCTTAACGTGAGGGGCTTGGCTTCTTATTGGTTGACAATGCTCGCTGTACAGGGTGAAGATGGTGGAACAGGAGCTCCAGGGCTGTCTGTCAAGGTAGAGTGACTTCTCTAGCTTTTCCTTCTGTAGTCTGTTTGCTCTCTGTTAACCTATTATGTTCAACCTGTGATGTCTACAGTTGAAATGGTCACGTTTATTATACATTCAATCAGTTCTATGTCCTACCATACGTGAAACTCTCCATTGGTCTTTGCTGTATGTGTGTGTGTGTGTGTGTGTGTGTGTGTGTGTGTGTGTGTGTGCGTGTGTGCGTGCGTGCGTGTTCGTGCGTGTTCGTGCGTGTTCGTGCGTGTGTGTGCGTGTGCGTGTGTGTGCGTGTGTGTTTGTGTGTGCAGGGTGAAATGGGGGAGAAAGGACCTGCAGGTTTTCAGGGCCTGGCTGGACTTCCAGGAGCGAGGGTTAGTAGTTGTGATTCCCTTATTACTATTACTATTACTATTAAGTGAGGGAATCCTACGTCTGTGATTGGGTGCTGCCATTGCACCAATCAACCAATGGAATTAAAATGTTTTTTATTACATTTTTCTGCCACTAGATGTCACACTAAGCACCAGCAGCTCAGACCAAAACAAATGCTTCATGGGCCACATACACACACGCACATGCACACGCATACACACACATACACACACACACACACACGCACATGCACGCACACCCACACACACACACACACACACACACACACACACACATTCATGCACTAACATGCATGCAATTTCTGTTAACTGTCAACATAATATATATTTTTCATTAAAATATAACTATGCATCTAATTTGCGTGGTGGTATACCAGCTACCGTACAAATAAGTGATACTCTGTTGGATCATATTGTCTCAAGTGGCGTCTGACAGCGTCACTTACTCTGAACTGGGACTTCTGTGGCGTCTGTTAATGTCACAATTGACAGAC
>JAODUK010002975.1:0-11739 GCA_027564635.1 Typhlichthys eigenmanni | reverse complement strand
TGGGAAGAGTCCCAGGTGAGGAAGGGGTTGGGTGGAGGGTCCCAGGTGAGGATGGGGTTGGGAAGAGTCCCAGGTGAGGAAGGGGTTGGGTGGAGGGTCCCAGGTGAGGATGGGGTTGGGAAGAGTCCCAGGTGAAGGGTCACAGGTGAGGATGGGGTTGGGAAGAGTCCCAGGTGAGGAAGGGGTTGGGTGGAGGGTCACAGGTGAGGAAAGGGGTTGGGTGGAGGGTCACAGGTGAGGAAAGGGTTTGGGAGAGTGGAATAAAGCTTCAGGGAGCCTCAAGGCAAGAGGCAGAGAACATAGGAGATGAAGTGGCACAGCGGGTAGAGGGTGACCTGTTATCAAGGTTTAAATCCCGGATATTGCGTATTGTATCATAATCTATCCTGTGAGACTATAAACATGCTATAATAGACTATAATTGACTAATATATGCCATTATATATTATGTAATATATATTGGAAGATTTAATATATCTATAAACATGCTATATTATATCCTCCTCCAGCCACCCCCCCATCCAGCGACCTCCTCGCCCCCATAAGACCTCCAGGCCCATCTGAAGACCTCCATGCCTCCCATAAGACCTCCAGGCCCATCTGAAGACCTCCAGGTCCCCTTGAAGACCTCCAGGCCCATCTGAAGACCTCCATGCCTCCCATAAGACCTCCAGGCCCATCTGAAGACCTCCAGGTCCCCTTGAAGACCTCCAGGCCCATATGAACACCTCCAGGCCCCCTTTAAGACCTCCAGGTCCCCTGGAGCATGGACAGTGGTAGTCCAGCCCACCCTGCCCTCTGACCTCCCAGCTAGGTAGGTGGGGAAGGGGGGGGTGGGGGTCTGTACTCTCACCAAGGCGACCACTGAGTGAGAGGAGACAACGGACCCTCCAGTGTGCTTGGCTCATCGGGGAGAGTGACATCTGTGCCGCTGCTCGCTGTACAAAGAGGCCTTGAACATTGCCGGGTGGATCAGCCTGCTCCTTGGTCCCAGCTGAGTGCTACAGTGGCCTGCTGTACCTCCAGACGCTTGATCAGTAGCAGAACGCCTAAGAAACAGACCTGCTCCTACGTCCCAACTGAAGCCCCAGCCCTCGAACAAACGAAGGGCTCGATGATTAACGTGGTTAATAAAAAACATTTTAAGAGATTAAACACTCTTAAAACATTTGCAGCCAAACGCAGCATCGATTTCAAAGACTACGCATTCAGAACGAATAGTGCCACTAACGATAAAACACTTGAATGTGAGCTGCTTTTTTAAAGACATGACGTTGTGTAAATCTGTTTATTTTACCTGGAACAAAAGCACAAAATCAATGTCACTATGCAAACAAGCCATCTGTTTGCAGATCACGTTAATTTATTCTGTAACTTTTCATTAAAATATACACTCAAGATTAAAGGCTAGCTAAATCATTTTGTAATTACAGAAAGAGACCATATGTACACAGGAGCATCTGATTGCAGAATACAATGTTACCTAGATATTTCATATTTCAAGCATGCTTCCTCGTCAAAACAACCATGTTTCTCTCTACTCAGCCTTTCATCACATGGGTTTGGTCTGAAGTAATGCAGGATGGAATGAATTAACTTGCTTCAAGTAGAGCCAAGACTGTTAAAAAAGAGGGAATAACCCAACAATAAAAAAAAAAGGTTTCAGAATCTCACACTGGAACGCTTCTCTACAGATTAGAATGTCACGTTGTAATGAATCCATGTTTTTACCAAGTTAATAAACTGGCAGTAGTTTGTTCCACTTTCAGGTACAGTTAACCAGATGCAGTAAGTAAGTAGCCTCTTATATCCACCTTTTCTAGGTGGGGACTGACGGGCTGAGATCAATTACCCTAGCGTTGCTAACGCCGAAGTGGTCAAACCTATTGCATGGCTTTAACATTTCCCATTTTTGTTTGTACGGACGCTTTGTCTGGGGCTCCAAACCAACCCCTGGCCGACGAGAGTGATGTCCACTCTTACAGAGTCTAGCTGTAGTAGAGACACCCCCCCCCCCCCCCCCCCCCAATCAAACACAGCAGCTGTACATAACATGCCGTAGCATCACAGAGTGTCTCCCCAGCAGCCAGCATCGACATAGCGCTCAGAGGAGAGTCGTGCGGTGCCAGTGGCTCGGGTGTGTTCAGCGGAGGCCCCCCCAACACCCGTGTAATGCTCTAGGGGCCTCTCTCACACAGCGCACGGCTAGAACAGTCGACATCAGGCAGAGCACAGGCCCAGTGGACCGTTTCACAGGCAGCCATCGTGTTGGGTGCCCAACGTAACGACACTGGGGTTGTTCTGAGTAGACTTCTTATTACCAAAGTATACATGACCTCGCAGGATGAGTGCTAGCAGTCAGAAGCTGGCTTTTTGTCTGTCTGTCCTCTAATTACAGCACAGTGGCTGTTCCAACAGTCAGGACGTGTTTTGAGCCAGATGAGGGTCTTTCTACAACAACACGTGGTTTAAAACAGTAATGGCTTCTCCTATGACAGAGTGACCCGTGGTGTCACACGCACGTGCGTTATGAATGAGCCTGTTACTATGACCACAACATGACACAATGAAACGCAATAATGCACCCGAGGGAGGCAGGCTGCAATCACCACGGCAACGGCAGGGTGGGCGTGGACAAGGTGATGACCACGACAGCGTGTCTGGGCCTTCACTGGGTGACTGAATAAATGGTCGTAAACGTGTGAAGTCAAGACACGCCAATCTCCAGGGTAAACAAACAAGGTCATCTTACCGGGGTTGGTGTTCCATTCCCTTGATGCAGGTGTGGGTGGGACCTGCGTCTCACTGCTAGGCACTGCCGAGATACCTTTGAGCAACGCAACACGCCCTACAATTCAGGGCTATTCAGCGAGCTAACTGTAGAACGCAACACGCCCTACAATTCAGGGCTATTCAGCGAGCTAACTGTAGAACGCAACACAACGTGGACGTGATGTCGGGTGTGGGAGGCAGAAGCGTGTGCCCAGAATAATAAATAGATGAATTATTATTTGGAGAAGGAGAAGAAAAAAGACAATGACACCCTCCCAGGCAATTTCACAAAATCAATTGTGCTGGCCACTGCTGGGGTGTAAAAAACCAAAGCTCAATGTTACCGTGCAAATCTTCTTAACGGGTCAGTCAGTCCTTCACAGAGAGCAGAGACAGAGAAACATCGCCCCCATGTGGTCTGTAGACATTAGTGCAATCCAGCCCAGAAATCAGGACAGTCAGGAGTGGTCTGCATCAGTTAACGTGTGTGTGTGTGTGTGTGTGTGTGTGTGTGTGTGTGTGTGTGTCTGTGTGTGTGTGTGTGTGTGTCTGTGCGATCTGGGCACAATCGTCTCTAATGCTACTGGGTGGTAGGGGGGGGGTCAAGGGGCGGGACAAGGGCCGCCATTCATCCAGCGTGACCAGGTGCCATGGCAGCGAAGCAGAGCATCAGAGGAGCGCTTGGTTTTCACGTGTGCAGGTGCCTGGCAGGGTGGAGCCTGGCGCCTCCCCCTCCTCCTCTAGTGTGCGGTCAGCGGGGCGGGCGGGGCTACTTGCAGACGGCCTCTAGGGTGTCCAGGGTGCGCTTGATGTCGTGGATCTGAGCAGCCAGGGTGTGGATGGGCTGCATGGAGCGGTCCAGCTCCTCACAGCGAGCCATCAGGGTGTACAAGCCCTGCGCACGCGCACACACACGCACACACAAGCACGGACAGGAACATGAACACACGCGGTCTGCACCAGTGTTCTAACCAGTGTTCTAACCAGTGTTCTAACCAGTGTTCCCAGTTCCATACCTTTATGCTCATGTCAACAGACTCCCCAAGACTGTCCACGGAGTCCCTGTAGGTCTGGATGTAGCCTACACTCAGAGCTGTCATCTGGAGACAGACAGACAGGCAGACAGACAGGTAAACAGAGAGACAGGCAGGTAAACAGAAAGACAGACAGGCAGGCAGCTACACCTGTCATTTGTCACTACTAAGCAAGGTTGTGTGGTGTTTCAGTTTCATGGTGTGTAAATAGTAACCGTAGTAACAGGTAAATAGTGTGTGAGCGTGTGTGGGGGTCATAACTCACGTTCTGGATGGTTCCGTTGAGGCTCTTCATCATCAGCTTCACACTGTGCGCTACTTCCTGTGTGTGTTTCTGCAGGTCCAATAGGACGGCAGGGTCGATGGGCGGGATGTCTGCCGGTCGCCGTGACAATCCTCGGCTCCGAAGGATGGGACCTGAGCATTCGGCTGGACACACGCACACATTATTAAAACACATTGCAGTCAGTACATTCAACTTAATAAAATCCCAGTAAGCAGAAGCCAGCTATTATAATAGTATAATACACGTTACGTCACATTCACCAAATATCTCCTCGCATTTCACTAGCTTACCGTTCTCTGTACGTGCTAAAGAAAATGAGCCCTGGCTCCATAAATAGGAACACAAACAATATCCTTGGCTTTGCTTTGTGTTCCTATGTGTGTGAGGGCGGAGCTTCTGAGGGAGTTGGTTTTGATTTGAGCTCAAAGTTAGCAAGCGTTCTGGAGAATAACCTACGGCCAGGCCACATCGACCGCGGAGCGGACGCTGCAACACTACGCTTCCATAATAATCAATGGAACCGGCTACACTAGGCGTTAAGTGGAGCGTTAAGTGGAGCGTATACGCTGCGGAGAAGCTCAAAATAGAGCGCGAGTTGTAAGCAGCACTTCTACGTAGAAATGGGTCATAAACTTTGTGTATTTAGAAACCAAGCAAATAAACAATAAAAGGTAAACAGCAAATTACTCGCTGTACATGCGCAGCAGGTGTAGTTAGTGAAGAGATTCATTCCGCTACGCGTTCCATGTAGCCTGGCCGTAACCCTGCCTTTAATATCCAAACAGCTTGGTGTTAAACTGCCCGTCTGCCTCTCTCTCTCTCTCTCTGTCTGCCTGTCTGTCTGCCCTAGCTCTGCCTGCCCTATCTCTGTCTGCCTGTCTGTCTGCCTGCCCTAGCTCTCCCTGCCTGTCTCTCCAGGGTCAGTGGTCAAGGGTGAGGCGTGTGCAGGTGCTCACAGTCGCTGCAACCGTCCACGCTGAGCTTGGAGCTCATCTTGATCTTGTGCTCCAGGTTCCTGGTGATGAAGTGGGTGAGGTCCCCGTCGTGGCTCACCGTCCCCTCCAGCTCCAGGGCCGAGGAGATGGTGGCCCTGCGACCCTCTGCCTGGCCCCCCCTGCCAGGGCCGCCTGGTGGCACACACACACACACACACACAGCAAGACACACACACACACACACACACACACACACCCCAGCTGAGCCAATCTTGTCATTGTTTAGGTGGTTTAAGGTGATGCCATGCCAGAACATTAGGGGGCACTGGAGTCAATTCTTAGGAAAGGGTGATTTTAAAGCAGTTACAGGCTCACACAGCTCAGGTGTGTTTTGCATAGTGGGATGAGATTTCTTCTTCTTCTCTTATGAGACAGGACAGTGAAGATGGACAGGCAGCGAATGGGAGAGAGATAGAGATGGATTGGGAAATTCAAACCCGGGCCTCCCAAGGCACTTGGGCCCATGGATCGACCCCTAGATCGGGGTGCCCGACCCCGGTCCTGGAGATCTACTGCCCTGCATGTTGTTCAAACACCTGATTCAAATGAATGGGTTGTTATCGATCTAGAACCCTGAAAACTCAATTCATTCTTACGGTGTATTCATTGTTATTTTCTACAATGTGATGCATTGCTTTTCATTCAGTAACTGCAGTTCTAGTTGCCCTATCGACACCCACTTCACCCTAACTGTCCTGGAGGGGTGGATTTGTCCGTCTCTGTGGTCCCTTCCCAAGGTTTCTTCCTTTTTTTCCTCCATAGGGTTTTACAGAGGTTTCTCCTTGCCCGGGGGGGGGTGGGGGGGTGGTTTGCTTCCATGTGAAATGTGGCTGTACAGCCCCTTGAGACTGTAATGTGATAAAGGGCTACAGTACACAAATATAGAACAGACTTGACTGTACTGACCCCTGCTGGCCCTGTCCTGCACTACAGGCCTCTCACCTTGTGACCTAGACCCTCAGCTCTGCTAGCCTCACCGCTGTGATGCAATGTGCTGACTCATGCTAAAGGCTAACGTGTAAATGTAGCGAGGACAATGTCTGACTCATGCTAAAGGATAACCTGTAAACATATTTATAACGTAACATTTATGAAACGTACAACGATCAAATCTCAGGTCAAGTCTCAACTCGTGCACGCAAGTTTTCAAGTCATCTTACTAGCGGTGCAGCATAGTGGAGGTGGCGGAGAGTTATCTGAGAGTTGTTTTTAGACTATAGGCTTATTCTGACAGGCATTCAAGCATAGTCTATGCATTCACATATTAATTTAATATTTAGCATCACGCCAAAACAAGATATTTTGTTAGACCAGTCAGCGGGAGGAACTGTACCCTACAGCCTGCATGTCAGAGAAATCTACAACATGCAGGGCAGCGGCCCTCTGGGACCAGGGTTGAATAGGCCTGTTTTAAAGTGTTTGTTTGGCGAAACACAAAATTCAAGTACAACGTTTAACATTATTTGTGTGCGATACGCTTTTCTGATTCTCTATTTCAAAGGCTGAGCACCACAGATATCTCTGATTTAGGCCTATCTGAAGAAACATCATTCAAATGATGCAATAAATAATTAAACTATCCAAACGTCTAATATGTATTAGCCGCATACAAAATATAGGCCAATAACCTTCCTATAGGCTATTACACAACAATTAACTGGCCAGTACACAAGTAGAGCTGGATTTGCTCTGCTACTTGTTGGAGCGGTTCGGAGAAGCTCCTCTCCTTTGACGCATTATGAATTTCAATGTTGGAGACTCTAGGGGTGAGGCCTCTGCATCCAGCATATTTAGGGGCGTGGTATTTAAATGACGACCACTGCCTCTTTTATCAACGCGTGATCGTTCTTAGGCTGAATTGGCGAGATACGAACTGTTTCATAAATCACAGGTGAGCGCTGTCGTGAGATTAATTCTGCCCTCGAAACTGCGCTGGTTTCAACGTTAGATTGATAAATGAGGGCCAATGTGCAGACTCATGCTAAAGGCTAATACGGTAGAGAGGAGTGTAACGCTCTCCGAGTTTCACACCTAAACAACAAAGCGTTTGTTTGAAACGCTTCAACCAAAGAGGAGGTGGAGAATGTGGACATGGACATACATATGGACCCCCACTCTGAGGGACCTGATCCCCCGGGGAGGCTGGCCGCACGGTCTTCTAGGACACTAAGCGTACCGTCTCCCAGGGAGACTGGCCGCACGGTCTCCTAGGACACTGGGCGTACGGTCGCCCGAGACACTGGGTGTACCGTCTCCTAGGAGACTGGGCGTACGGTCTGCTAGGAGACTGGGCGTACGGTTGCCCGGGACACTGGGCTACAGTCTCCTAGGAGGCCGGCCGCACAATCTCCTAGGAGATGGGGCGTACGTACCTCCACAGGCCTGGCTGATCTCGTCCAGGCTCTTGCTGTCCTGCATGCCCCGCACGATGCGCTCCCTCTCGGGCACGTTCCTGACACGCACCTGGGCCATGACGTGGGGCGGGCAGGAGCTGTCCCCTGTGCAGGGCAGGGAAGGGGAGGCGCCGCAGGAGGAGGAGGAGGTGGTGGTGGTGCTCGGGCCTGGCGCAGAGGAGGAGTAGTGGTGCGGAGGCTGGAGGGGAGGAGAGAGGGAGAGGAGGAAGGATGAGAGAGACCCAGACCACCACCACAGCATCCTGCAACTCAACATCCACCTGCTGGAGTATTTGAGTTAAAAGGTTGAGTCAAACTCAGTACTAGGGCTGTGAATCACATTTTAATCGGGATTTCAATCCTAACAATTACAAAAAACTATATAATCGAGAAAAAAAAAATTTCTTTTTTAGAAAGATTTTTATTACTTTTTGCAAGTAAACTCTTATTTTGTCTTGTGTTCTGAATGACAGGCGTCACATGCAAAAAGTGAAATGCACCAAGTGTTTTTTAGGTGCAGTAAATGCAACATCTTTCCAAAGTCAATGAATAATCGTGTTAAATCATTGTTATTTCAATATTGACCAAAATAATCATGAATCTTTGTTCCATAATCAAGCAGCAATCCGTTCTGCATGCGGTGAAAAGAAGAACCCTGGCTTCCACAGTAACGTTCTTCACACCAACAGTGTGACATAAGGACCAGCATCTGCAGGGCGAGTCAGAAGAAAACTTCTCTAACAACAACGTTGGTCAACGAGGAGGGAAACAGCTGGAGATGTAGCTATCCCTCATGACCGTCCACCACAGCACCAGTGTGTGTGGCTTTAACACTGAGGTAGGAACGCCGCCTCAGCTCAACATCGCCCTCAAGTGGAGGATGGCGGTATTGCAGCTTCAGGATGAAAACACAGGCTCTCACCTCTCCGTCCGCGCCTCCTCCGGCGCTCCGCTGCGGCCTCCTCCTCCTCCACTCCCTCTCCTCCTTCTCGTCCTCCTCCTCGTCCTGCTTCTCCCGCTCTCCGCCGCCCCCCTCGGCCCACCGTGTGTCTGTGGCAGCAGCGCCCTCTGGTGGCGGCGACACGCCGCCTGTGGCGTCTGAGCGCTGTGCGGCGACCCGGGGCCGCTCCCAGATGCATTGTGGGTCGGGAGGGAAGGGTTCCTTGGTGTGCGTCGGCTTGGCAACGTGTGCTTCACGGTCCTCGCTGGGCGCCGTCTGTGTTGTAGGGCGCCCTGCCTGATCTGGGGGGGCGTGACTCTCCCCGTTCACCCTGCTGCCCGCACAGCCGGGGGCGCCGGGGGACGTCAGAACCCCATTGGCTGCCTCCGGCACCTCCATGCCAATCACAGGGGAGAGACTCATCCCTCCACCCGCTAGTGTGTGTGTGTGGGAAGGGGGGAAATTGTCTTTAATACATTTTAATTTAATACAATCAGAATTCAATGTGGTTTACTGTCCTGGTTCATAAAAGTGTTTATTAGAATTGAAGAGGTTGCGACGAGAATGTATTCTACCTCGTCAATACATCAGCTGATCTACCATCACTACCTTACTGACGCAGTGTTTTATGCGTTGTCTTTCTTCCCAACATGAAACTTTCCCCAAATGAACACCCTTTCTAGGTGGAATATCCATACCTGGTTACAGTTACAGAGAAATGTTGACCAGCGTTGCTACTTCCCGGGTGACTAAACGGTCACATGACTACTACAGTATAAAGACCAGGGTGGTTTCACAACGCTAGATAATGTAATACACAATATCCCTGGGCCGTGTCTTATTGGTAACACATTAGAGACAAACGCGTCAAATATACGATCAGGAATAAAACCAAACGCACAATTGTAAGTCAACGTCAGTGAGTTTGAAGGACTGCTGTCATTAGCCGCTAGCTAGCTAACTAGCCTCCAGTCATCTGAACGAAATGTTGATTTATGTTAGCCGCTAGCATGCTAGGCCTTGGAGACGTTGTTTACGCTTTTCATTATACTATATGATATGTGCACAAAATAGTAAAAACACTGTGTTCGTATTTGTTATTGTGCGTTAATTGGGTTATACATTATTATCAAAAAGAAGGCTTAAATGAAGAAAACACTCACCAGTGTTCTCACAAATCTAAAAGTTGTAGGCAACAAACGAGTCCGATGTGAAAATCCTTCCCCGTCGACTCTGCACGCATCACATGGTTCCGCCTAGTAAAGATATGAAACGCGTTATTTGATGTGAATAATGTATTATTAGTTGTTGTTGTTGTTGTTGTTATTATACAAATATATCGATACTAGTTTATTTATATTGTGTCGAAATGTCCCTGCTCGTAACATGTAGGCCTAAAGGTTGCAAGTTGAACGGCAGTATTACTACCATATATTTTAGCAAGGTTGACTACCACGTCCTCGGTTTTAGTGTTAACTAAAATAGCATACATTACCAGCCTTCTATTTCTTATTTTACTTTGCGGCATTACCTCAATAATTAATATGCGCATCGGTAATAATGTAATAGCCTTAATACTTACAAATCAGCAGCTCAGATCTGTTAATTTGCTCTCCTTCCGACAGAGGGAGACAAAGTACAATTTATTACAGTGCTGCGTAAAGTAAACTGTCTTGAAACTTTTTTGAAAAATCACTTTTCAAAGGAGGCCTGACATAAACAATCACATTTTCTTTCAAACAGCAATACTTTAACCATGAGCAATTCTACATTTTTACATCACATCTGGTGGCAAGGCGATCTCAGTAATTTTTATAATACAATTTGTTAATTTGTTCATGAAAATCCAGTATGAATAATTTAAAACGACGACGGGACGTAGCATACCGATCAGTATTAGGGGTTAAATATAAGGACTTGGCCTGGGGTCACCCTGACTGCGTGAGTAGTTTGAGCCAGGCCTGTGTCTGTGGCATTCTAAGCCCTTAAATGTGGTCAGAATAGACCCGCATAGATAGGGAATTTAAAACCACGTCCCCACCACATCTAAAGGGCCTCTAAAGATTCCAATTCCACCCATGCATCATAGCCAGATGTTCTTCTCTTCTCACGCGCTATATTATAAGAAGGACTATAGTTCACCTTGAGGTTGGAAGGTTGCTGGGTTGAAACCCTCCACACCCTCCATTTGTTTGGCGGACAGGAGCAATTCTAAAATAACCCATTACCAATATGCCTATGATCAAAAACTGCTCTAAAGCAACAGGTGGTCCTGAAACGTTTCTTTGCAAAGGCTTACATAAAATGAATGATAACTAAATTGCATTCAGTTTCCCTAGCTGAGTAATTATGAACAACATAACTGAAGATAAACACACCTTACTAAGGGAATGAAAATGCTGAATCTCAAGTTCAGTCACTAATGACAAGAGCATTTGACAATTCTGTGTCGAACTGAAAGAGCTCATCTTGGCCTACATGAGATATGGGCAAATAAATGTGCAAATCTCCACTTTCCATTCTAAATGTTGCTACTTGCAACAATAAAGGCACAGTGAAATACAATCTAAATATACTTGCAGTTTATTTGTTTGTAGGTTCAATGAAACAATCTGTAATTACTGACAGATATATTCTCCGATCTACTGCACATGTGTAGTCCTGTGCCTATATTTGGTTGCCATGACAACCAGCAGTGGCACAAAGAGTCTTCTATTCTTCCGTTTCATCTCCAATGTATGTCAACAACTTTGAGGAAACTCTCAGCAGCCGTGCACATGGTCTGCTGAGTCTTGTGTTGCCAAAACATCCACAAAGAAGTGGTTATTATTTTAGTGGAATTATGGTTGGCATGATGCTGCCAGCAGAAGTTGGCTGGGCCCAACCCATTGCATCATGGAGGATGGTCCCAGTTAGCAGGCTATTTTGGTATATGGACACTGATCAGAGAGGGCAGAGATCCTCCGGTCATCACAGGGTGGAGTAGCAGGCCTTTCTGCATTGGGACAGGGATGCATTATTAATATCTACAGTAAACCCTGTTATTTGGAAACCATAGTTATTCTGTATCAACTCAAAAACATTCGAAAAGCAGCACATTTCCATTTGATGGCAGTAAATGAAACGCTAACATTGGTTATCACAAGATTAGCATAATAAACCACAGGCTGTCAGGATATATTATAATCACTCTTAATGAGAAACGTGTGGTTCAGATATGCAGGCCTGGTAGTGGGTTCTGTACCGCTGTATATATATACGTATACTGTGCATATACATATATATATACATATACATACATATATACACACACATATAT
>JAODUK010002974.1:0-11741 GCA_027564635.1 Typhlichthys eigenmanni | reverse complement strand
TATTTGTGAATCACAAAATACATTTGTGAATTGCATGACATTTATTTGCGAATTATGACACTAATCTAACCCCATAAGTATCATTCAGTGAAATTAATTTAATACTTGTTAAAATGATTAACCAAATATGTAACTCTAATTTCTGCACTTCTAATCAGCTGTTACATTATCATTTTCAGTAAAATAAAATAATTTGCAAGCCATCGTGGTCTTTTTTAAATAAAAATAGTATAATTAAAAACACTGTAGCAATCCATTATCTATTCTTAAGAAGGAAAACTCACGTATTTTACTTAAAAATTATACTCTACACAGCATCCTCCTGCTGGTTGACGCTACCGCATGTTAGATATTACCCTTGACACTGTTAAGCCTACATAACTGAGCATTCTTTTTAGCCTTACATTTAATACAACCACTAGATTATAACAAATTCCTGAAAGCCCCAACACTGTGAAAATCACTCAGGAGAATATAGTATTTCTTCTAGCTGGTTCTCACACATCTAAACATGGCGGCCAGTATGTAAATCACTGGCCCCAAGTGTGTCATTCTCTGCAGGTTGTACACTGACGTCTCTATTTGTCACTGTATGTCAACAGAAGCTCAGTCAAAGCAAGCCATCAGGAGTACATTCGTGTCACTGTATCAATCACTTGGTGTTATCTGATGGGCTTTTCCCTGCGCTGATAGCCACCAACAGGACTTGAGACAGATTTAACACACTCTCCTGCTGCTATGCTGTGTTTGCATGGGTCTTTGATTAGGAGTGTCAGAACAAACTATGCTGCCCGGGGCTGTCATTTTACTAGTCTCAGGACTTTGATGGCTTACTGCCAGTAGTCACATAATAGTTATTACCAATGCTTATATTGGGTTTTCCTTATGATTGTAAGGTGATAAAGGTAATATCAGGGAGCACGTCTGAAGGTCTGAACACTTCTCCAGCCAAGACAAGCCTCATTTTCTCCAGCGCTGAGTGGAAATGGAAGTTAACGTTTGGCTAGCAGTAAAACACTTGGCTGTGTACGGTTAGGTCATTACACGGCTCTGCTGGAGACTGCTGCTATAGTGGATGCCATTTGGCCACATCTGCATGCGGGGACTCTGGAACTAGAGGAATTCTCAAAGCTCATAGAGCTTGGTGTAACACTGTTTTATTGGTGCTACGAATGGAAAAACAGAAGATGCTGAGAGTTGTTTATTCTGCATTTCTGTCGTGCAGGACTGTATTAAATGTGCATGGTCATAGTGATTTGCAGAATGTGCTTGAACAGAGCATGCATTCTTGATGTCTGTGTAATGTAGCAGTGGAATGTCTTTTCACTGGCAATATGGCAGTGTGCACTGTACTGTTGATTGTTAATTACAATTATTGGTGAGATTTTATGAGAAAAAGTAATTTTCTAATATGTAATCTAATATGGTTTTGGTAACCTGATTGTTTGTTACACAAATCCATCTAAAAAGCAATCCATCCAAACTGTTTAGAAAGTAGCATGCACTTTCAAAAAATACTTGGCCGGTGATTGGATGAACTGACGGAAAATTGTCTATCGTCGTCAGTTAACATCACTCCAAAACTACATCTCTAGCTGCCAGTACGACGCTGATTGGTCAGAGCCACGGTGGCTTGACTGGGTGTCCAGACTGATATTGCTATTATTGATAGCTAGGCTTCAGTATCACAAGGTTACTACCAATCCCAACCTCTGCTGCAACTCCACACAGCAGAAAAGGAGGCGTGTGTGTCGGGGAAGTATGTGAACGCTGAAGGCCCTTGATGAGTCAGAAGCTGAAGCGTGATCGGTTGTAGATAGCAGACAGCAGCATTCTGGAACAGATGAGTAATAGAACAACAGGGTGAAGGCTAACTCAAGGACTGCAAAACAGTAAAAAGTCCCAGAGAAGAAGAGGATGCACTTGTTTTTGACAAAGATTCAAAATTTCTTCTTTGCCTGGAAAAAATCTACAGTATATAGTGGAGGAGTGGGTCATGTCTAAAAACAACATAGTTATCAAAATATAACATGGATATAATGCAGGGACTTTAGTGACTATAAACATTTATCACGTTATCTAATAAAGTATAAGTAATATTTCTGTTCTAAATGTTTTTGGTACCTTCATTGTGTTAACATAGACTGCTGTATGTTAGGGCTGAGCAATATACTGGTATTTAATTTATATCTGTATATTTTCAAAAGAGATCTAAAATTAGACATTGCTTATATCGATATAGTTATATTATGCGTTTATTCGTAACTATGCGTAACTTTTACAATTTGTTCGTCTCTTCCTCCATACGACCACACTTGGCCTGAGGAGTAGAGTCAGGAGTGTTCAGTGTCAAAGGGGCGGAGACACCAGAGAAAGCTCACATGTCGGCCTACTAACTCCGCTTGCACAAGTTAACACGTAGTGAGAATTTGAAGCGCACATTTTTTCAGAGTAGCCAATGAGAGAGCAATTACTCACATGCTCAATTTCCATTTCTGACAAACCGATAAGGTACCGGTAATCAAAAACTATCTATTTTTGGTTCATATCGCCCAGCCCTACTCTACGTGACATTTATGAAAGCAAAAACGTTACTAATGATGGCTCCTGCAAATGTGCTGTGTGTGCACGCATGTTGTCCCACACTATACACTGTACCACCCAGCAGGGCAGTGATCTGTCTGTGCTGCCCAGGAGTCCTGCTGCTCGTCTGCCTGCCCTACAGCCCAACATCTGCTGGCTCCAGGAAGCATTTGAAGGATAATTAAAAGCACAGGCTTCCAACTCATTTCCCGCCTCCCATGGCTAAGCAGCAACATGCCGCTCCACAGCGACAGCAGCAGTTATTTGGCAGAATTAAGAGACTCAGGAAACCCATGCGATTGACCGTGAGTGGCAAGCGGACGTGTCTGTTTTGGTCTCGCGTCTCCCCAGCTTCCACTAATAACAGAGGCTTGATGGGATTTTATTTGCCTGTGTTGCGACATTAGTCTCTAGCCCACAGAGGTCAATTTGAGGACTGTTATGACATAAGCTTGTTTAGTGCTAACTGTGCAGTTGATTCTGGACAGATAGCTGAGCCCAGATTTTGCTTCCTGTGGGGCCAATAAATGTAATAATAACGTGACATTCATCCCAGATGGACTCAGGGACTTGTTGACTTGTATTACTTATTACTGGGGCATTCACTTATAAACCTGTGGTTCCCTAGCCTAGCTTACAGTATGTAAAGCACCTGTAAGGACTGTGGACAGTATGCAGCCTAGCCAACAAGCTAACAAAACACTCAACACAACTTGAAGTGGTGCTCGCAAAGCTCAAGGCTATTTGTTTATCTATCAGCTTCCTGTGAATAACAGCCATGAAGTTGTTTAATTTATCACTGCTGTCTGGAAATTAAATGGAAGTGGGAGCTGGTTATTTTGCCTCCTAGCTAATATTTGTTTGTTGTAGATGACACTGAATGATGTGAACTCATCATTCTTTCATTAGCGGTTAACACGAGACCTCTTATCTATTTATTTACAATGTATTATATATTTATGCCGTTAGTTGTTCATCCATTTGTGATGCGTTTACTGCTAAGTCTGCAGTCCTACAGCTGAGCTCCTTTTGTTGGACACCAGTCATGTGAATACAGCCCAGTATGGAGAGCCAGATAGCCTTTTCCAGCCAAGTCATGTGCAAGTCACAAAGCGGCAGCGCCACTTGAAAGAGAAAGCAATAATCAATTTTGCAGTTAGTCTCTAAAGGACTTGTTTTGTTCCCCAGGCTTGATGGTCAGGGGCTGAGGGGCGTTTGTCGTTTTCATGGAGTACACTGCGCTCCATTGTCCTGGCCCCCGTAGCGCTGAATGAGTCAGGTTTTAAGTTTCTATAAAATCCTGGCACATCTTTGAATTTTATTACATTTTTTTTTTACAAATCACGTTATAACTTGTCTCAGTTTTTTTTTCTTTTTTTTTCCCCATGTTAATAAAGTGGTTAATTTACCAGACTGTGCAGGTTAAGACACTGCAGAATAAACTGGTTGTAGTCCAATGCACTTTGACACTTTCACAGGTGTAGAATTTCAGCGGGGCAACAGTCAGCAACCAAAGCTCTTTTGTTAGGCTGGTATCTGTATGTATTTATGGCTGGCACAAACGGCTTTTGTTGGCAAACACTGACGGGAGTTTGGGTGATTTGCACACTGGCTTTAAAGTCTTTTGTCAGGGCCAGGAGAGCATCACTCAACCAGCACTATCACTGGCTGCAATGAGGGGGAATGGGTGGAACACAGCTTCTCTATTTCTCCGGGATGTTGTTTATAGGCTGAGAATAACGTCTGAAAGCCTAGAGAGGGACTGTATTAAAGGAGGACGGGTACATTCTGAACTGAGGCATTTGCTTACCTAACCTCCTCCATGTCTGTCTGTTTGTGTGTCTGTAAGAGGGCAGTTTCCACTCCAACTGTGCTGATGCCTTTTCCAGAGTAGGAACGCTTAACTGTAGCTACGATTGCAGTCCAGCAGACATATAAATGCTGAAAAGCTTTGTTGTAAACTGTTAAACCATTCGGTACATTGCAATATGTTCAAGGTGTACACACCCCTCCATTTCCAGATATCTTTATCCTTTACTCATCTAATTGAGACTCAACCAAAGAGTTTGTAAAGTAGAATCTGAATTAGAAACTGATTCAAAATTATACAATTGGGTTAATTTGTGAACACCTGCACACTTTGCTCCACTAATCCTGGAGTGAAACACCTTCCATAAATAAACTTAGAATGCATGCATACAATTTCCATAAATAACAACAACGTCCGTACACACATTGAATGCTGTACTTCCGCATTCAAAGCTAAATTGGATGATGTTCCATAATGATGAATTATTTCCTTTACACATTCTTCAGTTGGGCTGTAAAACCTTGTCTTGCATTGTATGGGAGTGACCCACGGCCACTCACAGGCACTGTTTAATTACACATGCATGGTGTGTGCTTTGCTGACCCTGTGTTCCCCAGGGAGTGGGAACAAGACCACTTAGCCTGGTGTCCTGCAGAACGTGGCCTACCCCCACAGACCTGGGCTTAGCTTCTGTCCAGCTGGTGCCTTGCATGAAACAGTTCAGGATCCTTCCCTTTAAATGCAGCCACCCCTTACAAGACCACCACCACTCCCCCCCGCCTTAATATCACTTGCAATGGGTTGAATTTACACATGGCTTGACCCCCTCCCTTGTCCAGTGTTGTTCCCCGGGAGATAGTTTCCTGAGCTCTGAAGATTTCCTCTCGAAGAGATAAAATGAGAATTAGCTCCGCAGCTTCCAATGGTTCCATTCCAGGATGTGTCATGTACAATAAAGCTGGCCTGTGCTCACTATGACAGGATCCCAGGAACCCACTCGGAATGTAGTAATTGAGAGAGGAGGGTGTTGTGGAACATGTTCAGATTGCAGGACATGTTTTTTTTTTGTTTTTTTTTCCCTCTTGTAGTGCATGCTTGTTTTGAAAAATGGATGTGTTGCCCAAGAACAAAAGGGTTGCCCCGAGACCTTAACTGGCTTTCAGGATCTCTGTGAGAGAGAAATTATGAGAAAAAAAAACAACAACTGAATAAAAGCCTTTGAGTCTCTCAAGCTCTCTTGCACTTAGTCATACTAGTGGCCTCTCTTTTTCATTGAACAGGACATTTTAGAGAGCTGCAGCGTCTCGTTTGACATGTAGGTGGATGCTTTTCTGTTGAATTACAGTGCAGATCACTAAAGCAGACTTTTTATTCCCTCTTGCATAAATGTATTTAGTCTGCACAGCAGGTGGGGCCTTTCTGCTTACCTACTCTAGCCAGTGAATCATGTAGATTGTCTATATCATCAGCTTAAATCCTCTAATAGAGCAAGGTCTTATTGCTCTCTTTGCCGACTGCTGATTTGGTGAAATGCATATTTAATGTCTCGGGGTGAAATACGTTGGCTGTCCCGCTTCTGGTTCATAGGCTCAGCTGGTCTCGCTCAGTGATTCTGCTAATCCCGTACCTGCTGAGTTGACCTTTTTGTAAACCATAGGCAGCAGTACACTGGATCTAAGTCGCATTTCAACTCTGCTCTCTTCATCTCGAGGTGCCTCTTTTGATGGAAATAAGATCATCAGTCTGTCTGCTTGAAAGACATCATGTAGCCCATGGCACATGCAGATATTCCTCTCTTTAGTGGTACCTGTTGAAAGCATATATTCTCCAGGCTATGTGCTGGGCAGCCTTCAAAATGTCAAATTGGTGTGTATATGCTTTACCGTTATGTGCCATACATGTGCCCGCAGTCTATAAACATGAGACGTAGAAACCATAATTATTATGTTTGCACTAAAGTACACTTCTATTCCAAAGCTCATTAATTCCATTGAATGCACAGAATGTATGTGATGAACAGCGATGAACAGTTTTAGAAAAAGCAAATGAGGTTATAATGTCCTTTGCACAGTTGCCTTTTGTTGGAGATAATGAGGAAATGCAGAAAAACAGCGTAGAAACCGTAGGTGTGAAGAGCACTAATAAATCACCCAGAGATCCTTTTATCTGCTAATCTATTTCATCATAAATAACAGAAACAGGATCAAGTGAATTAGTGAAAGGTGAATTGACATTTGTTATGACCTAATAGAATGGGTTATATATGTGTGCTTCACATTATAATCTTACTTTCCTTTATCATGCATAAAACAGCAGCAACGCTTTTATAGTAAACAAAGAAATTAAGTCTCTGCTTAGCAGTAAGCATTCACTCTCAGATTCTCTCCAGTGCTTCTTTAAAAAGCTGGAAGAGTGACCAGTTATCGTATGCTGCATTTCATGACCTTTGCGCATGTTCGTCGTTGGGAAGAAGGGTCAAGAGATGATCAATCATGACCATGGCTGTGCAGAAAAACCCGATACAGTGATATATTGTGATATTGTTTGCCACGATACTGTATAGATACTTTATCGTATCGTGGCCCATGCATCATGATACGTTTTGTATTGCGAGGTCTTTGGAAACACCCAACCCCCTAATCATGACTATGTGTGATTCTGGTGGTGTTGTGTTCTGGAAAATAAAGATATGAAAGAGTTATTGCTGTCAGAATTGCATCGCAAATTAATTAACACTTTACTTAATTAGTTGCAATTAATACAAGATATTACAGCTTCATGCAAATGTTTTATTTAAATGAAATACTAAAACTTTGACAAAACGTTCATACATTTTTGAACACGTTAAATTTGCGATATATTAATCGCAATTAGGCCTTCCACGATGATTACTATATCTTATTGGGCGATATATGGACGTAACCTCGATAATTATTCAGACCGCGATAATATCTCTGATCACACACGTGTTGCTGACATAAGACAGTAAAGCCATGTTCCGCTGCTCTCGCACATGCACAGAGAGAACAGACAGCGACTTCCTGCTGTTACATTTTCATCCCGATAACTACATATTTCCAGCCAACGTTTAGAAGAATAAATGCGAAAATACAGCATGTTTTATTCACTTCAAGGTTTATTTAATAGCCTACTTAGCCAAGCAATGAACCTGGTTTAACCAATCACAACGAATAATTCATGTTGCATGACAATATCAGAAACAAGGTGCAAAGAATTGTCGAACAGTTTTCAGTTTCCTTTGAGTTCGCCGCGAACATAAACACACGGTTTGAGGAGGTAATTCTCGGTGAATACACATTTACACTGGAGGAAGGGTGACTCCAGTGTAAATTTAATTAAATAGTTTAATCTTATATTTTTTGAATGTTTACAGAAAACATTCAGAATTCAAGTTCAAAGCAAACATGTTCACCAGGAACATTCAGCAATTCTGAACGCACCTGTATATCATTCTGCTAGTGTACGGGTTCAAGTTTCTACCGCTCTACATAAGAAAACATGGAAATGTATCACTGCAAACCTGATATGATTATAGTAAGTTGAAATTTTACCGTTTCTTAATGTTAACAATTTTGGGTTTGCAATACTAGGCACGCTACTTACCCTCTTACTGTAGCAATCTCCCAAACAGATGAACTGCGTCACTTTCATTCTAAAATACTATGAAATTTCTGCTCCTTATCAGAATGTAATTCACAGCCAGCCTATACCGTGACACTTGTGTCATGCATGCTATAAGATGTGTGGGATTCTTGTTTTGATGGAAATGATGAAAATTCTGACAGCTCTAGAAAGAATACATGATAGTGGAGTCATTCCCTGTGTCACAAACCTAGCATTAGCTACTCACGAGATGTGGAAATGTAACCGCTGTTTATCTATCTTAAGCTTCAAAAAGGTGGTGGCATTGTTGCCACAACAAACAGCAGCAACTGCAGTGTTGTTCTTTGCTTTTGCCATGTTTGCATACTGTAAGTGCACAGGCGAGCACTCTGTCATCGTATTGGTCATCATGAAGAAATACCTTGTAGAAGTTTTCAAACTAGGCAGGAAAACACAAATAATTCAGACATTTTGTTGGGGTGTTGTGGGGCTTCTCAGACACCCTGTCGCTTCTGTTATCATATACTACAAGGAGTAAAGATGCCCGTTCATCGTTCCTGACATTCAAATTGGAAATGTGTTGACAATGACAACATTTTGTTGAAATCTGTCTGAATTTGCGTTGTTTGATCACAGTATAAGTAAAGGTTGGAAGGAATTGCCAGCCTGTACCAATTTCATGCAAATGAAGGGTTCTGTGTTGAGATTGGGTTTCTGTCACAGTGGGACTGAATTTTACCACTCCATCCATTGAAATATTTATTTTCTGTTGGTTTTATTTCAACCAGACTTTTGCAATCTATTTTTACAATATTAGGTCAAGTTGACAAGTTGCAAATGTATGCCAGATACAGCTGTGAAAATGGGAACTTGCTTGTTTTATTTGAAGGATTGTAGTCATTTGTGGTGACTAATGTCAATGTGCTTCTGTATATAATACTCTTATGTTCACAGACACAGTCGACTCTGAGTCTCCAGAGAATCCAAGTACATAAGAAAATGTGCCATAGTAATTGAAAGCAAAACATTTACTGGTGACATTAAACATGATTATAAGCTTTTAACTAAAGTGGAACAAAATAACTGCTAACCTAACATTAAAGCCTGAGAGGAACTGAAATGTTATACACTAGTGTATAGTGTAGTACAGAAACTATGTCACTGTTCTCATGATATTCTCATTTTAAATGTACCCATACACACTTGGGCATTCAAAAGTTGGGAGGTGATGATATAAACATTGTCTTGCAATAATTTAACATGGTGACAGAGTGCGTGGCTTCCTTTATTTGCCTGACCTTTTCTCAGAGACCAAACCTGACAAGATACCACATTCACATGTTTCAAATCGCATTTTAAATGCTCTTATTTTGAATACTACAGCTGTGTGGTAGATTCTGTATGGCAATACAAAACCAGCAGGTGTTACGGCTGGGTCTGACAGAGGAAGAAGAGATGGAAGACGAAGAAAGGAATAAAATTGGAGTGTAGGCTCGTTTATCGAGGGCTGTGGGGGGTCTCCCCAGGGACCTTCTACTGCGCCTATGCGTTGTTGGGTTAATAAAACCTTAAGAGGTGTTAACTGAGTCAGTCACGCTAAAGTGTTCCTAATGGTACGGGCCGTCCAGGCCTTCACATTGTGTTGATCCAGGCTCCTGCCGGCTCCATATTCCAGATGAGGTCCTACAGCTGTCTCTCATCCAGGTGATGAGTGACCCCTTGACCCCAGTGGATTGTTTGTGTCTGCTGGGCTGCGAGCCTTGCCCTTTTGCAGGCTGTTGAGAGCTGCGAGGCAACACAATTGTTTTGGTCAAGTAAATGTCACAGCTTGCTGTTGAAGGCAAAACCCGGGACTCCATATATTCAAGACTGTAAGAAGGTTCTGCACTGTGTTGCAGCTTACATAACATTACAGGGATAATGTTATTTGCTGTGATTTGCTGAAATCGCTCTTGGCATTCACCCTTCTGTTTTTGTATTTATTGTAATGCGGTAAGGGATTTTGGCAGTGAGCCATATTAACTTTTAATTCGGCCCCACAGCTGTGTTGCTCAATGAAATAACACGTATATGACTGAATCGATGTTTTAGTGCATACATTTTCACATATAAGAATCAAATGTGTCAAATAGTTTACCGTCACTGCATCACAGCAGGCAGCAACAATAGAAGAGTCTAAAAGCTGAAGAATAAATTGATTATGGCAGAAGGTTTGGAGGGAGGAGAAGAGGCACTTAGAGTAAACTGCTCGTGTCAAAAGTGCCTAGTTTGAATTATAGATTTGCTGATTGTCAAACGCCGGAGGAAACGGCTACATGTCTTTTTCTGATAAATACACAGCATAGCACCACTAATCTACTAATGTAACCACAGCATTCTCTGTTTTGCTGAGAGAAATGCCATGGGTTCCCCTTGCCTGGTTAGCTTGTTCTTTCGGATGCCTTTCTTCAGTCTATATTTAAGGCCACCACATTACATTTTATTTTTAACCATCCTCCTTGATTGCTTACATTGTGAGAGGCTCTCATCTCCTTTAGCAAAGATCCCTTGTGCAACATACTACTGTATCATGCCTCTTCATGTGAATAAGATGTGAAATTGGAGTGGCTTGTTGAAGCAGAGACAAAAGGGAAATGCAAACCTATGGCAGGTATTGAGAAGGAAATGGTTGTTGCAGTGCAAGTAACATTCAGGAGGTGAAAAAGGATTGCAGCTTAGCAGCCTATGGAGAGGAACTGTGTATTTGAAAAGCTGTGGGTTTGAATCTGGTTTATGAGCTTTGTTCATATGTCACCCCCACTTTCACATTTCCTGTTTCATGAACGTTTCATAAACAACCACAGTGCTTCAAAAATAAAAATGATGAATGTAAATGGCATTATTAAGAGATACAAATGTATGCTCTGTGGGGTCTTGTGAATATAGCCACAGCTTAATCGCTGGTTGAATAATAATTAGATTGTCTGGAGGCTACGGATACGGTTATTAATGGAGGATCATTTCTGTTGTTTATTGTTTGGAAAGTTGCCCAGTGACATAAATCAATCCACTTAGGATTGATGTGGCTGAGCGCTGTTAACACAGGATATGGGTGTCCCTCAGTTGCATCCAGTCCTGCTCTTACTATCAATACGTCTCCTCCTGTGTCCCTGTGGGCGACAAAGGCCCACAGGAAACCCCTGTCAGCCGCCTGGGGACGAGGGCGTGCGGAGCAGGAAGTGACCATTAATTCCTCCTCATTTCCTCTGCACTGGTCCCTAGCTGCTGGCTTTAGCCTTGACTGCCTCTAAGCAGCACGCCAGCAATATGCACTAATGATGGGAATTAGCAATGAAGCGCTGGACACTGACATTAGACAGAGCAACAAGGCGCTGGGTGCCTTTGGCTGGCTGGGGCATACATGTACAGCATAGCGTTCATGACCAGATGGAGCTGTCTGCAGCTGCAAGGTTGTTTTCCCACCATCCCTATTTTGTCCTGCCTGCATATGGCTGCAGGTCAGCCATAACAAAGACAGGAAACATTGCATTCAAAAGATTTTACCTTTTATAGAGTCCAGGGTAGCTTACAAGAACTGTGCATGTATTTTGTCTTTAGTTTTGATCCATTTACCTGATTTGCCTAATTGATCTACACAAAGTATACCTACTAGGGGTGCACAATATATCGATTCAGTATCGTTATCGCAATATCACGTTGTGCAATATCATATCGAAGATGTTGC
>JAODUK010002973.1:0-11741 GCA_027564635.1 Typhlichthys eigenmanni | reverse complement strand
GGACCACGTGGTAAAATTACCGCGTGATTAAAACATTAATTGAGTGGGTGGTGCCCCGTTTAATAATATTAATAATAATAATTACATGTACATGACCCAATAACCCTACATTTGTGTGACGTGTGACTGACAACACACACACACACACACACACACACACGCGCGCGCGCTAACATGGCACCAACCTGTACGGAACAGTGGAGCTCAGATTACATACACACATAAATGTAGGTTTCTTAGATTTTTTAGGGTATAAATTGGATTCTGGTGATTTCGTTTGTACATTTTGTATCAATTTAAGATGGAAATGTAGGGCTGCGTTATGTCACCAATTCTGTTTGTGATATTCATAAACAGGATATCGAGGCGTAGTGGTGGTTGGGAGGGGTTGCGGTTCGGTGGCCTGGGGATCTCATCGCTGCATTTTGGAGATGATGTGGTCCTGATAGCATCATCGGTCCGTGACCAATATTTCTCAGTTCGAAATAACGTGCTAATGAGCTTACTGACATAGAAAGCGAGCCATCTAAGATCACACATACATTTCAGGACAGTATCACTTAGAGGTCCCATACTGCAGCTCTATGTTTTGTTTGATTGTTTAGAATTGGATCTACTCTTGATAAGGATTGAAATATTTGCATAGTGCTACGCTCCATTTTTTCAGACGGCAGGATCTATTAGCTGCATTGTTAGCTCTGTTGTCTAGCCCAGTGGCTACGCCTAGTTACCTCCATCTATTTTTGACCACATTATCTTAAAAAGTGAAGTCCGCTAAAAACTGATTGTCGGTCTACTTTCTAAATATTAACAAGCATAGCATATTGCCTATTGTCATGTCAAGGAAAGCACATTACTTATTACAAAGAACATACAGTTAAATATTTGCACAATTATGGTCATTAAGGGTCTGTCATGACCGAAATAACTAATTCATGGGTACAAGTGGCCAAAATGGCGTCTTCCTTATAAGGTGAGGAGCTTGGTGATCCGTGAGGAACTCGGGAGTAGATCCGCTGCACCTCTGTGTTGAAAGGAGCCAATTGAGGTGTTACGGGCATCTGGTAAGGATGTCCCCTGGGCGCCTCCCTAGGGAGGTGTTCCAGGCACGTACAGCTGGGAGGAGGCCTTGAGGAAGACCCAGGACTAGGTTGAGAGATTATATCTCCACGCTGGCCTGGGAAAGTCTCGGGATCCCCCAGTCAGAGCTGGTTAATGTGGCTTGGGAAAGGGTAGTTTGTTGTTGCAAGTTTTCCCCTGCTGGAGCTTCTGCCCCCGCGACCTGAGTCCGGATAAGTGAGTAACGATGGATGGATGGAAGGTAAACAGAGTTTGAGTCAGAGTTTGACCCTCTGGTGCAAAGAACAGATGCTGTGTTAGGTACACCACCACAACCCATACTGTAACATGGGCCACCTATATGCTTGTGAGATACAGCTGTAGCTGCATGCGCTCCCATAAATTTCCATTTTTATACAAATAATTTTGCTGACAAAACCAATACAAATATGAATACAAATAGTGGGCATTCTGCATATCCATAGTACGTAGTTACATGACCACCACCTACCAGTGTTCTCCACGTGGTCGATACACATCTTCACAAAACTGGGCACCGTGGTGTTCTCCCTGTGACAGAGACTGCTCAGACCACAGCCAAATACCTGGTCTACACACACAGGCACATACTGGTTACCACTCCAGGCCAAAGTACTGACCGCAACTGCAGACGCCCACACAATCATTAACATCACATTTTCATTCAGATTTAAACACAGCCCAATTCATTAAATAATAACAGAATCTGTAAGGTGTATTGTCAATAATACCATCAGCTATGAGCCAAAGAGAGTGAAAAAAAAGAGTAAGAGACATACTTTTTTGGCAAGGGAATTAGATTTGTCCACTAAACAAACAAACAAATGAACAATCTTCACATGCTAATTGAACATAATAATGAAAAGGTAAGGTCACAGTCATGTCCTGTGTGAGGTCCTTGCTTCACTCAACATGATCTCATTGATTGTAGTCAAATATGGACGTGTGTGCAAAGTATGTAAACTTCTAATAATGACGAAAACTAATTAGTCACAATATTAACGTAAATAACATGACATTTTAAATTAATATTGTGACGGTTTTCTTCACTGGTGACAAAATTCTGTCATTGATGACAGAAATATTTGTCAATATTCGGACGCATTATACATTCATCAGAATGCAGACGTTTTTCCTAACTTATATATTTTCGGTTAAATGTCAACGAAATTCTGTGGTTCATGATGTACTGAAATATTCGCCAGGATGGACCTCCTCCTGCCAACAACTGGTGCACGTTTGGTGAAGATTGGACAAAGTGCATTTTTGCCTCAAGGCTTGGGACTATACATAACTTTGAGCGATCTGCTCCAAATTTACATCATAGATAGGCAGTGAAGGATAGTTGCTAAATCCAGAATTTCAGCATCCAATCTTATTCATGTTCTGAGATATTAACAGATATTGTTTTGCCCAATTTAGGTCCACATCATTGGGCTGGTGCACCTGAATTGAGTCATTTTCTTGACCAGTAGAGCGCAATTCCATTTGGGTTTCTTTTAGTTCTCACAGTGCTTTTTGAATTGGGCACCCACATTCTTGCATACCGCAACGGGTCACTTCCCATGACCCGATCGGCCCAAAACAAGGGCCGCGCGTTAAGGGCAGCCACTGGAAAAGCCCTGAGGAGAGGTGTGCCGACTGCTTCTTCGAGGGCTCTGTTCCGGGCTTTTTTGCCCGTGGGCAAGTCAAAGGTTTGAGACGCCCCTTCCGTGAAACAGGACGTTGAGACGTATGCCCCATTACGTTTCAGTGTCTCTGCAGCTTCAGGAAGACCCCCGAAACGCTGTCTGAAAAACTTTGGCAGGGACAATGTAAAAGCATTTCAATCGGGCAGTCCGATCCCCAATTCAAATAACACCCCATTATAACAGATAATTTTTGGGGGAGGGGGTTGCTCAAGCCGAGCAACCCATTTAAATTTTAGGCCCCTGACACCTTTCAGGGGCTCCTGGGAGCCATATGTTTTTGGGAATACTTTAGGACTGTGAAAATTCCGTGGTCTTATTGGGATTTGGGGATGAACATGTGGTGTTGATTTGGAGACCCTGTCTTAAAATAATCCATAAACAATGCTTAAAAAAATTTAAATTCTAGGGTTGCCTTAAAGCCCCTGATTTGGTAAAAGAGTCTTTTGGGCACAGCTCCGCCTACGAATGTCACAGAACCACGTGACTTCAGATATAAGACCTGCTAGTGACTGCCGAGTTGTAACTGATGGTCAGGGGTCTTATTCCCTTCCCCAGCGCCCCTCTACTCTATCTGACCTCACCCTGTCGTCGGGACGCTTTCAAAACTCGAATATTGAATAAAATGCTATTCCAATTGGGCAAATTTTCAATTCAAGTCTCCCGGATTGGGTAACGGGTATTTCGAGGGTCTATCTCCCACTCCTCAAATCTGATGTCTAAGTTGGTTCCTATGTCTTGTAGAGCAGGCTTGGGAGAACAAGGGGACCTGCCCCCCTTCTCTTTATCACCTTCTGGGGCGAAATGGCTGGCAATCAAAGATGAGTCGTGGACAAATTTAGGGCTCGCAATACAAGGGACCTTAATTGGGCAAGAGTCCCAATGTAAAAGAGGAAGGGTCTATCGGTCTAAGACTACGACAGCTAAGTTGGTTCCCATTTTGCGTAGAGCAGGGCTGGGCAAACAGGTTGACGTGCCAGGCTTCTCTCTACCACCTTCCCGGGCCGACTGGCTGACAATCAAAGGTTGAAAATCCTTCGCAAAGAGCCAGCAATGCAAAGAGCCTGAATTGGGCGGGGGTCTTGAATGAAAAGCTCCCCAATTGGGTAACAGACTTTGGGGGTCCTCGGTTAAGCTTAGCTGCTTCCTGTTTTGCATAGGCAGGGGAAGGTCTGGAAACCCTAATCCCGGCTCTCTGCGACCGTCTCGGGCCTACTGGCTGGCCTCCGAAATGTTTGATTTCGAACCCCTTTGACGGCCCCCAAAACCTCTCGGGACCACTTCGGACCCCCGGGCCCCATTTGGGCAATCCCGATCGCAATAGCGCCTTCTTCTGTTTTGGGCAATTTTTTCAGATCTCGATGACACCACTACACTTACCAACCCAATGGCAAGTGTGATTACATTGGGAAAATGCCCGTTTGGGGACGTTTTCAAATATTTCTATACGTTTTCAACCGTAGATTTTAGTCACCATTTAAAAGGAAAATATATAGGCCTACTCTTGCAATTATTTGTTGCCATTTCGACACTTCAGTTTACAATTAAATGTACCTTGAACAGACAGTTTAAGATAGAAAATCGTCCAATATTGTGATTCGTCAGTATATTGGCGAAATATGTATTCGTCTTATTGTGACGTATATCCCTTTTGCATAAGCGTCACTATTTGATGTCGATCTCATGAGACTGGGCTGGCTTCACTAGAAGTTTCAGTTTGTGTTTTGACCCAACATACCTTTGATGTAGCCCTTGTCTCTGACTGCCTGCAGGGTTGGGCGACGGATCAGAAACTTCTTCAGCTTGTGCTTGGTCTTTTTCTGGGCTTCTGCAGCGTCGATGCTGGTGGACAACTTTATTCCTGTCGGAGGAAGAGAAGTGGCAGGAAGCTGTCAATTGCTCATCTCAGTCCACTAATCGCCGTGGCGCTCACAGGGTTTACAGATGTCTGACCTCTAATGTGACACTCCTGACGCACGGCGCCATGATGGGAGATGATGCGGGATGACGGCGGTGTGCGATGTGGGTGAAATTTCATCAAATATCCGCCAGGTGGCGTCTACAACTTACATCTACGCTTGTCCACAATACAGTACAGCTAAGTGGTTTGTAATGTCAGATAGATCTTATGGATCATTGAATCTAGTTCAGTATAAATAAGTATTTTTATTTTTATTTATCAAAGAACCGGAGATCCAAATTATCTGAGTCAGTGTGCCACTGTCACATAAACAATTGACACCCATCAATGTGTGGCCTATTAGTAGCCTAAGGCTTTCGTCACTTAGCGAGCGTACCTTAGTGGCTCATTAGGGTAAGCATTGCACTTGTAATGGTGAGGGTTACGTTTCGAGTACTATCCATTACTTCTTAATTAATGTTTTTGGCTCATATCTATAAGGTTTCGGTCTCGTCTCGGACGAAAGGGCCAGGGATGATGAAAATATTGATACCCACGGACATGATGGCACTTGAACCACTCTCGCAACATAATCGTCTACTAATCAAAGATGTTAATTTTTCCTTTTAAATAAACTCTGACCTGCTGACGCTTGTGTGTTACTTCATTAAGCTGTTTATCAGGCTAGCTTTTTCCCATTGAGGGTGCAGCTTCTTCTTGGCTTCCCACCCTGTCCCCTATGTAGTGCTTATCTCAATAGACATGATAATTCAACAGGCTTTTACCAACCATCATGCAAATTGACATCAGGAGAAAGCGGAAAAGCTGTCTGTAGAACGTAAGAATACATCAGAATTGCCGGTCCTTGTTTGCAGGGTGGGTTTAGCACTACGCAGTGTTGCCAACTTAAGCGACTTTTCAGACCCTCTAGCAACTTTATACTAAATACTGTAAAGCGCTATATAAAAAAAAATTTACCAGGGAAAACGTGAGACATATTTGTTAAGCTGTCAGCATCAATATGCAAATGAGTGCATGTCGTCATCTGGAGACTTCTACCAACTTTCGGAGCTGGTGCTAGCTACTTTCTTTGGAACAGAGTGGAACACTGGTACTACATCACATAAGCAGCTCTGTGCTGAACCCGTAAGGAAAGGCTGGCTTTGTGAGACTATTCTTCCTCTAATGTGTGAATCAATGCAAAAAGAGGCAGGATGGTCTAGTGGTCTGTGTGTTGGACTTTCAGCCGGAATGTGTGTGTGACTGGGTGAATGTCAGGCAAAAATACTGTAAAGCACTATATAAATGCGCCCATTTAACACATGTACGTGTTGAACTACAATAGAAAGGAGTGTTCTAAAATAAATGTTTACAGATAGATTTGGACACCGCATGGATATTGTAGGAAATTGTGCTTAATATATTAGATCTTATAAGGGCTTAAGAGGGTACTATGTTATTGCTAACAGACTGGAAGACTAGTGGAAAGTTACAGAAAGAAAACAACATGTACTGAGGGGCTTTGCAAGAGAAAATAGCGGAGTCAGCTATCTCTCAAGGTCAGCATATGGCACGTTTGGTCTCAGTGACGTCGTCATCACCCTGGGACTAAATATTATGCTTAACAGTTTAGATATCTTTATAGATGTATTGTGTGTCACACTATTGTAGGAATTAGACTGTTTTATGCGTAACATAGTGCTGAGTCAGCAGGGAGCAGGGAAACAGATAGGGACAGCACTCTGACTTACAAACTACCAGTAAAGGCGTAAAGAGTGTGTTCACAGATATCTTCCCAAGCAACGACGCCCAGCAGGAGGAGAGAAACGGGCGTGGGTCTCAAGGATTGGGAGAGAGGGCCACTGACGCTCAATCAAGATCAGATAGGGAAAACACTGTCTAGAATAGTACCAATGGGTCGAGGGACAGTCAGGACCAGACTTCTCGAACTGCTGAAATTGCATGTTGTCGGTCAAGGAAAAGAAGTGGTCCAGAGCTCTGTACTTGCATTTCTAATCTAATATTAAAGCTGATTGATTAATTTGGATGCAACGTCTCCTAATTTATCCTCATCAAAGAACACGCAGGAACTGGTCTTAGGATAACCACCTGTGTGGACCTACATGATGTCCATCAGCGGCAAATTGTTTTTACATTAGGCTTAGGCCTACTGTAGACATTACTATAAGGCTATATTGCCGCAACCAGTGGCCATTGTTTTGGCATTTCTGATTACAAAACAAGTTCAAAACAACAAAAGAGGTTGGCTTTTTTTTATTTAAAATATATACAAGCACATGTATACACCCAATCCATGTGTTCACACATCACCGTGAAAACGATAAGCACCATAAGCGTGCTTCACAGCTAGGCTACTTCTCCAAAAATTCCAATGAAAAATGTACATACTTTCATGGGCAATGAAAACGCTACTTTGTGGATACTTTGCATACTGTTGACGGTTATGTACTGTAAAGCTATGCTAAAGTTTAAAACATTTAAAACAGATAAAATGTAAAATGTTGTCTGGTTTTGAGCAGTTACATTTCGTATTATAAGATCAAAAGCCGAAGCCACATCATAGTGAGCTTCGGACTTCCCACCATGTTTCAATACAGGAAAAAAATACTATGTATTATGTGTGGTGTTTTGAACCACCAACCTCAGAACTCAATAGTGCAAAGCTTAACCGACTGAGTCAATATTGGTAGACTACTATGTTAGAAACGTAATATAGACATACTAAACAAAACAAAAAATACGTATTTTCAGAAAGAATAAAACTAAACTAGCAAACCCGGTTGAAAAATTTATTAATAGAAAATCTGAATGTAAATTATACATAAAAGCTAAACTATGTCATGATCCACTGTATGGCCCTCTCGCAGATCCTGTAGAGCGAGAGACGTACTGCATCCCACATACAGTTACAATAATTAGACCTCTGGCGCCTCTACTGGCCTTGTCAAGTACTCACGACGCATAACGACGTCAAAGGCACCACTTTAGATATCCGACATCTGTAGTCATTGGTTAGACTGGTAAACACAGATTTATAACAACACCCAGAAACAGGAAGTTATACCAGCAAGTGTCCAATGTCCACAACACACATACACAACACACCTCTGCCCTTCTTTGAGCCTCTTTGGTCTTTCTCCTTGTCATGTATCTCAGCTCCTGGAGATTCAGGCATGTCCTCCTCTATGGCCTCATCAGACTCCCAGGCCTGGATACACACACACACACACACTCAATACTGCAAGAACTACAATAAATCCCTTCTAATTTATTGTTCATCTATGGATATTTGGCAATCAATGTTTGTTTGATTTTCAATGCACATTCACGCTGTGTGTGCACATTCTTACATGTGTGCTGATGGTATCCTGAAATGCTCGGTACCATTCATTGATGATGGTGTCAATCTCTGATTGAATGAGCAGCTCTGTGCCCTGGCGTGTCTTTAACTGTAACCAAACCAGAGACAATCTATCAGTCTACGGTCACTCTATGGGAGTGGACCACCCTAACCGCTAAACAATCCTTCACATCTCTGATCACGTCTATGTCACCGGCTGATGCAACAACATTAGATTACACGTATTTAATAACATGAGGATTAAAACAAACATAACATCTAACAACAGATTTACTATACATAACATTAGAATCACATCTGCCGGGTTGATTACAGGTTAAAACAAAACAGACATATCACTACCTCAATGACATGCTTCTTGCTGGACTTTTCCTTAGAAGCCCAGTCCACAGACCCCCCCTTCAGGTCTATGGTGAATTCTGGTTTAGACTGGCCTCCACCAAACTGCTCAAATATTAAATGTCCATTAACTAGGAAAAAGTGTTTCTAACATGATTGAGGAAACAATGTGATGAGATTACAGTTTGATATGCTTAAAATCACAAAAAGGCACTATTAAGCTGTTAGTATATAGTAGCAGTGTTAAATACTGTATATCGTTTAACATTACTACTGGTACAGATGTTCACACTACCGGCAGAAATGGCTGCGCCCGCCAAGCGCAACGTTGAACCTGCCAGCTTTTGCGCAATTTAGCTTAAAGCTAAATTCCATCTGCAGTCCCTGAGCAAGTTAACATGAGTGTTTGTTATTTTTTACAGCGGCGCCAAACATTTGCATTGCTATGACAGACACAAAGTAGAAATCTCAATATATCGCCTTGCTTACAGTATTGCAATATATCGAATTGTGGCCCCTGTACCATGATACGTATTGTATCACCATATTCTTGCAAATATACAGCCCTAGTTAATAAACTTTGCTATAAGCGATATGCGGACAGCACTTTGTTTGAGCTTTGTTTTATCCAAGAATATTAGCAGCAAGGAAAAGGAGGATGGAAGGAAATATTGAAAAAGCTATATTTATACATCCATGTTAAGGGTGCATGCTCTCAACAGAACTCAAGAGCAGTCTGCTTCTATTTTCTTCCCGATCAATTTCCTCATGTCTGTCAGGGTTCAATGGCAGCCTTCACTGGTCTGCCATGCTTTGCCTGGACTTTGTCTTTGTCTAGTCATTTCACACACCTGTAGACCATTCCCCTAATTAGCCTTAGTATATGTAGCCCTCCGTTTATCCCTGTCCTTGTCGGTTATTGTTGCTGTTCTGGTGATTGTTTTTCTTGTTTAATTAAAATTATTATTGTTCGAACCACCAACCAGCGTTTGGTTTCTGACACCCCCACTCGACCCGTGACAATGTCGAAAGTGTTCGCATTGAAACAGAGGAAAACACACTTGCTGCGCTGAGTGCACTGTCCACTGGCATAGCCAGATATGCTACATGAAGCCCAGCTAACACAATGCATTTTTGTTTTCTAGTGGTACAAGCATAGTTTTTTTTGGTTTTCAGTGGATCTCTTAATTTCACCAATATTATGCTTGGCAAACAGTTTTAAAAAACAATTTATACAACATTGAAATTTGTATTTTCTCTATCGGCAAGCAAACAGCTTCCTCCCAACATATTTGTAAATGGGCGGCAGCATTTAGGGCCGTGTTCAGCTTGCTCCTGCCACGCTCTTTGCACTTGTCACTGCGTCAAGTGTTTTTGGCTTACTGCCGCGGCACCAACACACATTAATAGGATTTAATTGCTAATTGAGAAAGTGTAGTGCATCATAAAGCACCAAATTTAGGCGTAGATTCCAGGGGGGATGCAGGAGATGTGTCCCCCTCAATATTTAGGAGTGTATTTGTCCCCTCTCCCAAATAAATACATGAAAGACACACTAAGGCCGCCCAGCGGTAAGGTAAAGGTAAAGGTGCTTTTATTGTCACATACACATATGCGTAGCGAAATGAATCCTCTGCATTTAACCCATCCCTCAAGGGAGCAGTGGGCAGCCACTGTGCAGCGCACGGGGACCAACTCCAGATTGGAGCCAGTGTCACTGGTCAGATGGCACTGGCTGGAGAGTGAACCTGACATGTTTTTAGTAGAATAGGTTATGCCAAAATGTTGCCAAAATGTGTAGTAGGCTATTATTGTTTCAGGTCAGCTATTTAAGCCTATATCACCCTAAAACACAGAAGTTTTGAATATGCAGAAGGTCCAGGGGTTAATACAATAATTAAAATGAATTCATTGACCATTGACATGAATATGTCACATGCATATTAAAGATATGGGAAAGTGGCTATGAAATGCAGAAATATTGCCATATGTATGTATATGTAACCGAATAAATAATTTAAAAAAATATATACAAGTGTGTCTACAGTATAACAAAAAACTCTTTGTATTACTTATTGTAAACTATGTTACAGAAGACAAATTATAATTTACTTTATTTCTTTAAACATTTAAAAATAGTCAACATAGTAGGCCACATTTCAGGACACTGAAGGACATCTTATAAAACAACAATAGGAGTTGGCCAACACATAAGAAAAAGTCTAGTAGCTGTAATCAGAAAACAGCAGCAGATAAATGTACAGTACATACAGTGGATATACAAAGTCTACACACCCTTGTTAAAATGCAAGGTCAAGATAAATCATGTCAGAATTTTTTCCACCTTTAATGTGACCTATAATGTGAACAATTCAATTGAAAGACAAACTGAAATCTTCGAGGGGGAAAAATAAAAAATAAAAAGCCTTACAATAACCTGGTTGTATAAGTGTGCACACCCTTAAACTAATACTTTGTTAAAGCACCTTTTGATTTTATTACAGCACTCAGTCTTTTTGGGCAGGAGTCTATTAGCATTGCACATCTTGTCGTGGCAATATTTGCCCACTCTTCTTTGCAAAAGCGCCTCCAAATCTGTCAGATTACAAAGACATCGCCTGTGCACAGATCACCCCACAGATGTTCAATTGGATTCAGGTCTGGGCTCTGGCTGGGCCATTCCAAAATGTTATTCATCTGGTGAAACCATGCTTTTGTGGATTTGGATGTGTGCTTTGGGTCGTTGTCGTGCTGAAAGGTGAACGTCCTCTTCAGCTTTTAAACGGACGCCTGAAGGTTTTCTGCCAAAATTGCCTGGTATTTTGTTCATAATTCCCTCCACCCTGACTAAGGGCCCGGTTCCATCTGAAGAAAAACCCCAAAGCATGATGCTGCCACGACCATGCTTCACTGTGGATATGGTGTTCTTTGTAGTGTTGTTTTTGCGCCAAACATACCTTTTGGAATTATGGCCAAAAAAGTTAAACATTTGTTTCATCAGACCATAACACATTTTCACACATGCTTTTTGGGGACTTGATATTTGTTTTTGCAAACTTCAGCTGGGTTTGGATGTTCTCCTTTGTAAGAAAAAGCTTCTTTCTTTCCATCCTACCCCATAGCCCATTCATATGAAGAATGCAGGACATTCTTGTCACATGAACAGCACACAGCCAGTACTTGCCAGAAATTCCTGCAGTTCCTTTTATGTTGCTGTAGGCCTCTTGGAAGCCTCTGTAATGGCAGATTTTTACTTAATCTTATATATTACTTTTGCTTTGTATAAGTCTTGTGTTTATGATCTGGGAACTACTTTTCGTGTGTTTCCCAGAGA